>PVJS01041484.1:0-17942 GCA_004027185.1 Glis glis
TCTCTCTCTCTCTTTCTCTCTCTCTACCTAGTGAGGCCTTCTGCAACTTCGTGAGACCCAGTTTCAAAATAAAGTATAAAAAATAGGGCCGGGGGCGTAGTGCGGAGGTAGAATGCCCCTGCATTCAATCCCCGGTACCGCAAAAAAAAAAAAAAATCCTCTTGTCATTCTTCATTATCATTGCTAAGCACCATCTTTCTCTAACTTTTCCTTCCTTTCTTCCTTTCCTTTCTTCTACTGAGGATTGAATCCAGAAGTGTTCTACCTCACGTGATAAAAATTAAGATGGATAATAGGGGTATATTAATTAAAATAGTAAATATTATTTTAATTATACTTGACTAGAATTATGGAACTACATTCCCCCAGCCCTATTTTATTTCTTATTTTGAAACAAGGTCTCACTAAGTTGCTAAGAGTCTTACTAAGTTGCTAAGAACCTGCAATCCTAGTGTTTCAGCCTCCCAAGTACTGGAATTACAGGCACGCACCATTACGCCCAGCTTCCAGGCACCATCTTTCAAATGCATCTGACCTTGCTATACCCTTGACTTCTCACACAGCAAGGAGTGTGTCTCCCATGCACAGAAAACAGCCCCTCGCCTCAGGTAGATATCATTTAAAGAGTGGGAGGCCATAAAGCAGCAGCTCTCAGTTAGAGGTGATTTTGCACCCCCACCCCCACCAAGGGGGACATTTGAAAATCTCTAGAGATACTTTTTGGTGTCACAACCAGGGGAGGATGTGCTACCAGCATGTAATGAGTGGAGGCCAGGAATTCTGCTAAGCATCCTACGTTGCACAGGACAGTGCCCGACACAAAGGATCCCCTGACCCAAATGTCAACAACACTGCTGTCAAGAGCCCTGGCTTAGAGTCATAGCAAGCTCATTAGAAGCAGCATAATGAAGAGAAAAGAAACAGGATCTGCAAACTCAAAAACCGTGGCTTTGAGTATTAGGGGCTCGTATACCAGCTGTACCATCTTGGACAAATCATTTATTCTCTCTAAGCCTGTTTTCTCGAATGTAAAATGGGGATGATCTTCTCTTCCTTGAGGAGCTATTGGGAAGATGAAGCAGGACAACATACATGGTAAGATGCCAGGTGAAAGTGGGAGATGCTCATTGTCACTCGGAAGCGCTCAGGAAAGGCCCCTTGCATATCTGGTGTGAGTGCGAGGGAGCCCAGCCTGAGCTCTCTTGTCTTCTGGGCTGTGTGTAGGATCTCTGGATGTGAAAAATGCAGGTGTTTGTAGTTTGGAGCCCAGAAGACCAGCTGAATGCTAATCTCCCCGCGTCCTTGTTTGCTCCTCTGGAAACTTTGCGGGCGGACAGCTAATCAATGGGGGGAAATGATGACTCTTGCATTGTGCACATACTAACCGGCAGCCTGCAGCAGAGACCTGCGGCTTGGGAACATGCTCTCACTCTTGGGCAGGGCACCATGATGGAATTCCCAATCCTGGGTCTGGTTGGCTGGGGAGCAAGACCTGAGCCATCTGGGGTATCAAACAGGTAGCAAAGGGGAGAAGGAGAAGCAAAGCGCCATGTCAAAATTAGGAGCTGGATAAACCAGGAAAAACAAAAACAGGAAAGAGTAAGGAAGGAGAGAGGAATTTTGGAGCCTGAGAACAGATGTCCAGAGAAGTGTTTTATTTACACTGTGGGCCATAGGATGAGCAAAGGATTTTTCTGAACAGCTGGACCACATACCCTAACTCTAACTCCACTCTCCACTCTGACCATATTTCCCGACTCAGATGACCACTTCTGCTTGGTCTCAAGCCAGGCTCTGCTTCCCTCCTCTACTGACTCACCTGCACCCCTCAACCTTTCCTTCAGTCTCACTGGTCAGCTTAGATTCCCAGCCACCCTCCGTGACTCAGTCCACCATGCTGACTTGGGAAGGGAAAGGAAAAGAGAAAGGTAGAGGCCCGAGAAGAGGGCTGGTCTCTTTTGAACTCAGGGAATCAGATTCCCCAGTCTTACTTGTAGCTTATTCTGCTCCAAGGGTCAGAAGGGTAGCCCTTTCCCTAATATTCTGGGCATAAAACCAGCCTGAGCATAAACACGCATGCCCTGTTTGGAGTCGTAAGTACTGGCTCGTGAGCATCCTTTCACGGTGTGTGGAATGCACGGCGTGGAGTTGATGCGCATTCTGCTCAGGATTGAGGCCTGAGTCCAGGTGGCGCATCTTCTCAGCACAAGTGGCCCAGATGGATCCACTCGCCTTCTTGTCTTTCTGGAACTCGTGGGACAGGTTGCCCTGCTCGCAGTAAGAAGCTTCTGTGAAGGTGGAGGGAGGAGCAAATAAAGTCAAGGATGTCAGGAGAGCTTGGAAGGTGATTCAGACCCTAGTTCCAGGAAGGAGGAACCCAGGGAAATTCCTTTATCAGTGTTTCCTGCTCGCTTGGCAGATACTAACCTCTCGTCTTGTCTCCCGGTGTGGGGACCGGTCCAGGGGAGCCCCGGCTGCCTCCAGCCTGACCGGGCGGGGCGGGGACTGCGGGGGCTGGCGTGGCAGCTGTGGGCTGCACCGAGGCCTGTCAGGGAGGAATGATTAATGAGCAGCCGCACCAGCTGAGGCTAACCTTTGGAGAGCCGAGCAGGGCATCTGCAGAACTGTCAGCGCTCTGACAAGGACAGAGCTGAACAACCAATTATGCCGCCATCGCTAAGGTGGGCTGTCACTTTAATCCCAGCCATTCACTTAGGCAAGGACAGGGAAATTTCTCCTCTGCGGAGGAGGCGTGTGCCTCGGGCCACCTTAACCATTTCAGGACAGGGCAGGGACCTCGCTGGGAACTGACAAGTGTCCCCACTTCTGGGTTTTCCACTCCCCCTTTCATAGTGGCCAAGGGAACAGAATGCCAGGCATATGCCTCCCGTTTCTTTCTGCTGCCTTCTACGGCTCTCAGGGTAAAGTCTGAATTCCTTAACCTGGTACCCATAGCTCTTCATCCCATTTATTTGCTCGCTCATTTATTTGATGAACAATCACCCATGGAGCATTTGGTAGGTGGTAGGCATTCTGCTAGCTACAGATCGGAGTAATTAAATATAAGAGAGTTCTTACCCTTTAGAAGCTTGTGATCTCAAAGTAGTGGCAGGGTAAGTAAGTCCCCAGGTAGAGTATACAACCTCTTATCGAAATAGTAATAGAAAGCCATGGAAGCTGGAGGAGGAACACTGAAACCAGATTGGTGGGGCAGGGGCAGGGGCAGAGGCAGGAGCAGGGGCGGGGGCAGGGATAATCTTGGGCTTCATCCAAAGTGCTGAGCGCCCATTAGACAGAGAGGTGGGGAAAGCAAAAGCAAGTACAAAGGCACAGAGATGAAACAAAATCACGAATTCCAGCAATGGCAAGCAATTCCACGTGTCTCTGGAATTCCAAGTGCATGAGAAGTGGCCAATAAGTCTGGAAAAGAGGAGACCAGGTGGTGAAGGGCTTTGCACATTAGATAAAGCGATCTGGATTTTCTTCTACTTCTGAGAAGGGAACAGATTTAGGATCTGCCCTGCTGCCTACCTCTCTGACATCCTCTGTACCTCTATCTTGCCTCACATCCTGGATTCCAGACACACTGAACACCGTGTGACTCCCTGATCTTGCCGTATTTTAACACCTCTGTTTTTGCTCTGGCTCTTCTCCTATTCTGGAACATCCCTCCTCTATTGTTTGCTGTAATGCTGGGAAATATGTTTGACTGCTAGTAACAAAGGGCCAAAGTAAGAGTAGCTGAAGTCGAATGGAGGTCTATTTTTCTTTCATGCAGCAGAAAATTTAGCAATCAGTAATTCAGGGCCAGCAGCAGCACAGCAGTGTTACTTGGAACCCAGGTTCCTTCCATCTTTCTACTCCACTATCCTCAACTTGCCTTCCAGCCTCAAAGTCACCTTGTGGTCACGAGGTGGCTGCCAAAGTTGTAGCCTTTATGTCCCCATTATAGGACAGAAGAAAGAAGGAGGGGACAAGGTGCAAAAGGAATGTACTTTTCAACAAAGCCAGCCTCTTTGAAGAGCTGGTCTAGAAGCCTTGCCTGCAACTCTTGCTCTTATTTCATGGGTCATTCTATCTTCAAAGGAAATTGGGGATGGTGGTTGGTTTTGTTTTTTGATTTGTTGCAGTGTTTTTTCTATTCCAACAAAATCAGCATTTTGTTAACAAAGAAGAAGCATCGAATGAGAAGGCAATTAACAATCTCTGCCACGATTGCTAAGCGAAAGGCACCTGGACATGCCCCGCAGAAGAGGCAAAAGAGACAGACATGACGAAGATAAAATTCAGAGTATAAAAGGTCTAGAAGAAAACAGTGCAAGCAGAACAATGAAGATGCATCTAAATAATTGTTGAAAGTCTAAGTATTCTCCAAATTTTCAACATTTACCTTGGGGGAAAGTTTGACATAATGTAAAACAAGAATAATAGCATAAAAGAATCTGTTTCTAAAACCCTAGGCTTTTTTTTTCCAAACAATGGTAGTGAAGTTGGAAGAAGGAAGTAAAATTATGCTTAAGTTCTCAACTTAAGCAAACAGATAGCAAAAGATTCCAATCCACACTTGATTCTGACAATTAGGAAAACTTAAATTAAGATATTTTTTTGAGCCAGGCGTGGTGGTGCACACCTGTAAACGCAGTGCTTGACAGGCTGAGACAGGAGGCTTGCAGGTTTGAGGCCAGCCTCAGCAACTTAGTGAGGCCTTCAGCAACTTAGCGAGATGCTGTTGCAAAATAAAAAAAAATGAAATAGAGTTGGTGGTGTAGTTCAAATGTAGAATGTTCCTGGGCTCTATCCCTAGTACCACAAAAAAGAAAAGAAAAGAAAAAGAAAAAAGAGAGAAAGAGAGAAAGAAAGATTGATTTTTGGAAAATGTCAAGGTTACTAATAGTAGGATTAGACCTAACATTTATCTTCTAATATGCTAGAGAAGATAAATTCAAAGAATCTACCTACAATAGATAGGTAAAAAATAAAAATTAATAAAACTAGTTATAGTAATGTGTATAACTGTTTTATTTTTTTTTTTTTTTTGTGTGTGTGTGTGTGTGTGTGTGTGTGTGTGTGTGTTACTGGGGATTGAACCCAGGGGCATTCTACCTCCAAGCTATATCCCCAGCCCTATTTTTTATTCTTTATTTTGAAACAGGGTCTCACTAAGTTGCGGAGGGCCTCACTAAGTAGCTAAGGCATGAACCACCACACCCAGCTGTATAACTGTTTTAAATTCCCTATTAAAATATAAGGACTTTCATACTAGATTAAAATAAAATTCAATTATATTCTCTTTAAAGGCAATCAACTAAAACAAAGCTAGGAAAAAGGATTAAAACCAAATGATGGGCAAAATTACCTCAGAAAGATAAATGCAAACAGAAGCCATCAACTACAATATTAATCAGGCAACATATAATTCAGGAGAATAAAGAATTTAAGCAAGAAAACAAGAGTCTTGTTTCAAGGTAGAGAGAATTCTGATTTTAGCCTAGGCAGGACTCAGAAATTCTTGAGTATTTTTGTTGGAAGACCAGAAATTTATGTTAACAGACACTTGAGGGTCTCTGAGGCGAGAACTCAAGCTGTGTCCATTACAGAGGCTGAGATATAGCTGGGCATGTCTTGTAAGATGATGGGCCTTCTAGTACTAAAAGCCTTTTTGCATGAGATCTTAGGAGCCTCCACATCAGGGATAAAGCAACTAAGTGCAATGCATGTGACCTGGAAAGAAAATCATGGTCATCAGAGGAAGACACCATCCTTAGGACACTGCCGTATCTATTGTTGGGATTTGCCTTTTGGATTGATCATTCTCCATTCTTTTTCAAATCTAAGTATTGTGAAGAGCATGAAAACTGTAATAAAAAAATTAAAGAAGTACTTTACTTAAAATGTGGTTAAGAAGAAGTCAGCAGTATATCCTTGAGATCCCTGTAACAGAGCATAACACAAAAAGCAGAGAGAATTACTCATTCACTTCCACTTTGCATTTGGCACCGTGTGATTTGACTGTAACGGTATGAAGTAGGTCTGGAGTTAGAGAAAATGGGCATTCAGAAAGCAATTGCAGTAACCTAGAAGAGAAGGGCAATTTCCTATTAAAAGTGCTCTACCATATTGTCATTGGTACACAGCAAGTGGGAATTCTTAACAAATTCATGAATGTATCTCATGGATGCCTGGAAGAGTTGCAATGGAACTTCTAATTATGGCCATGATGGACCAACTGGAATAAAACTTCATGCTAAACAACTAGAAAACTAGTTGTTTTCTAGTTGTTTAGTGAATATAACTGTTTTCAAACATTGGATAATAGGTAGTACAGGGCTGTGATCTTTGAGAGAAGGGAAACAAACAAGGTGAGCCCTGTGATTACTTCATATTTCATCCTGGAAGTATTTTATGTATCATGATTCATGAATGGGGACCTAATTCTTGCTGAGTTGAAGCAATAAGCATCAAAAACAGGGACACTGAAGTAGTTATAATTTTCAGAAAATAATTTACAGAAAAAGAGCTCTAGATATCCACATGGCAGTCTCCTCAAATCTGTTGCTGGATCCTAAGCTACCCAAGTCTGGGAAAAGAATAGCCATGTGGTTATAAACTGAGCAATTCTTAGAAACCATATAGGGCTAGGATAAATTAGAGTTCTGACCTTTCTGAATGGAGAGACCTTGTAAATACCCAGAATGTTCCAGTAGAAAACCCAGAAAGTGTTGCCTTAATAATAGTGGTAAATTGTCTGTGAAGTCTATTTTAGACTTGTCAAAGGATCAATGTGATTTGCAAGTAACCTATCTGCATGCCAGAAAAAAATTTTTTTTTACATTCCCTAAAGTTCCACAACAAAATGCAACAAGATAACATTGACGATGTCCAGCATGCAATAAAAATTACTAGGCAATCTAAGGAGCACGATAATGTGACTTACAACCAGGAGAAGATTAATCATTAAAAACAAAACTGGACATGACAGAGGTGATGGAATTAGCTGTCAAAAGAAAAACATGAATATAATGAGGACATAAATGAAATATTTTTAAAAAGACTTACATGGAACTTTTAGAGACAAAAATGCAGTATCTAAAAAATGTCACTGAATTAGATTAGTAATAGATTGAATACTATAGAAGAAAACTTGGAGGCATAGCAATAGAAACTCTAAATTGAATCATAGAAAAAAAAGACTGAAAAAGTTAAACAGAGGCTTAGTGATCTGTGGGACAAAATAAAATTTAAATTCATGTAATGAGAGTCTTGGAAAGGGGTAGGGGTACAGGAAAATATTTGAAAAAATAATTGTCCAAAACTTTTCCAAATTTTATGAACTTACAGTTCCAATAAACTACCTAAGTCTTAAATAGGATAAACACAATGAAAACCAAACTATAATACATCATAATCAAATCTTAGAGAAAATCTTAAAAGCAACCAGAGTATAAAAACACATTACAAAAAAATGAACTCATATGAAAATATTCACAGACTAACCAGAAGACAATGAAGTGACAACTTTAAATGACCAACCAACCAACCCTATCAGTTTAGAATTTTCTATACAATGGAAATAGCTTTCAAAAATAAAGGTAAAAATACAGGCTTTGTTAGATGAACAACAACAATAAAAAAAATTGTTGCCAGCGTAAATATTAAGTTCTTTAGGCTAAAAGAAAATGAGACCTGATGGAAATGTGGATACATACAAAAGTATGAAGAATGCTAGAAAGACTAAATACATTAGTAAATAAAAATACTTTTCTATTTCTTTTAAATATTTTCAAAAGATAATTGTTTAAAGGGAAAATGATACATTTTTATGGGAGTTATAATATATACAGAAGCATAATGTATGGCAATAACAGCACAGAGAATTGGGGGAAGGAAATAAAATATACTATCATAAAGCTTTCTATCATACATAAAGTGACATAGTATTATTGGGAAGTAGACTGTTGCATACTATAAATCTTTGAGAACCCATTAAAAATAGGAATAACCAATAAACAGTATTATTGGAATATTAAAAATACAACCCAAAAGAAGGCAGGGAAAGAAAATAAAAGAAACAAAGAATAAATGGGACAAATAGAAAACAAACAGCAAGATGGGAGAATTAAGTACAACCACATCAATGACTACATAGAAGTATAAATAGCTTACATATTCCAATTGAAACTCAGAAATTGCCATACAGTTTTTAAAACAAGACCCAACTATATGATGTCTATCAGAAACCCACTTTAAACATAAACAAAATAGGCTGGATGTAGTGGCACACACGTGCAATCCCGGTACTTGGGAGGCTGTGACAGGAGGTTCACAGGTTTGAGTCCAGCCTCAGCAGTTTAGCAAGGCCCTCAGCAACTTAGTGAGACCCTATTTCAAAATAAAAAATAAAATGGGGCTGAGGTTGTAGCTCAGAAGTAGAATGTACATGGGTTCCATCCCCAGCACCACACACACATACACACACACAATATTAAAATTGAAAGAATGCAAAAAGATGTATCATAAAAACACTAATCAAAAGAAAGGTAGGGTGGTTATATTAATATCAGACAGAGCAAATTTCTGAAGAAGGAATGTTATTAGGGTTATTCACAAAGATTAAAGAGTCAATTCATCAAGAAGACATAACAATCCTAAAAGCACCTATTAACAAAGCTTTAAGATATGAAGCAAGAACTGATGATAAACCTCAAAAGAGAAATAGACAATCCCCAAGTATAGTGATGTCAACATTCCTCTTTCAGTAATTGGTAGAATAAGAGTAAGAAAAACATGAGCATAAGGAAGACCTCAACAGCACTATCAACCAATTTGACCTTTTTGACATTTATAGAAAATGCTACCCTAGAACAGGAGAAATGCATGTGAAACAAGATAGACCATGTATTGGGATATAACAATGTCTCAATACACTTAAAAAGATGACTCATACAATTCAATTAAAAACCAATAACAAAACATAATATCTGGAAACTCCTCAAATGTTTGGAAGTTAAATAATGCATCTTTAAATAACCCATGAGTCAAAGGAGAAATCACAAGGAAAATCTGAAAATATTTTGAACAAAATGAAAACAAAAGCATCACATATCAAAATTTGTATTATGCAGCTAAAGCTGTGCTTCGAGATATTTATAGCTTTAAATGCTTATATTAGAAAGGAAAAAGGTCTCATCTCAATTTAATTTCAACCTAAGAAGCTAGAAAAAAGCAAATTAAACCTAAGAAAGTCAGAAGTAGGGAAACTAAAGAGCAGAAATCAATAAAATAGGAAATCGATGATAGTGAAAATCAATGAACCCCCACACTGGTTCTTTGAAATGATTAACAAAGTCAATAATAATCTTTACCTATCCTAATTAAGAATAAGAGAGCAGAGATACAAATTACCAATATCATGAAGGGGATGCCAGTAGGATATAAGACGGGATTTCAACAATGTTATGCCAACAAATTCATCAAATTAGATGAAATGGATATATTGCATTCTTTAAAAGATGCGAATTAAAATCATAAGGCATAGAAAATCTGCATTGCCCCCATATATTCGAATAATAAATAGAATTTATAATTTAAATCTTTGCACAAAGGAAACTTTAGGCCTGGATGGTTCCCATGATGGATTCTATCAGACATAATCCTATACAAACTCAAAAACTGGAAGCAGGGGGAACACTTCCTAACTCATTTCATAAGATCAACATTATCTGAATAACAAAAACAGACACAAATTATAAGAAAAGTTAAGCCATAGACCATTGTCACTTATGGACCTAGAAGACAAGCAGTGGCAGCAGGTAGGCATATCAGTCCCCAGTAGAAGTCTAATGAGAAACTATGGTGCTGAAAAACACAGAGCTCATAAGTGGATGCCTAGTGCGCAGGTGCACCCTATCATAGTGGACTTGTTAGTGCACTAAAGTGAACCCTTGCTACCTGGGTACATCTGAATGAGAGAGAGAGAGAGAGAGAGAGAGAGAGAGAGAGAGAGAGAGAGACTGAGGAAGTCTGTGGTTCCAGCACATCAGGACTAGTGATCAAGGGCTAGTGATCAGGGCTAGTGATCAAGGGCTAGTGAAATTGTGGCGCTGTTTGCTTCCAGATACTCAGGAGACCCGGAAGATGTGGGTTATATTGGCAGCATGTGCCCTTCACCCTAAAAGTATTTCAAGAATTCTTAGGCACAAATAACTTTGCATCCCAAAATATACATCAAATATATATATACATACATACATATATGTATATATTCTATTAGAAATATAAGAATGAATAATCAGAAATACAACTGTGGCAAAATATTTCAATATTCTTTATTTTCATAACTTAATCTTTTCAGTTTATGTATTTGTTTCTTATTTCAGCTCAGAAAGTTTTTTCTTTTCTTTTCTTTTAATATGTCTTTTTGGAAAAAAACTTTACTTTTCAATTGAACTCCCCCTCCCTTTTTGGGGGGTATCCTCCATTTATGCCTTTTTTCCCATTGTTTTGTCTTTATTTATAAATTTTACTTGGAAGTTTTAAAAACTCTACCTACGAGCCCCCCACATTAATGATTGTTTTAAAATATTATTATTGTTATCATTACTATATTATCAATTCTGTTCTACAAGACTTTGTAATCTACCCTTCACTTAAGCCAGAAATATGGATGTAATATATCGTTACATATTTCCCTTCCCATTTTCAATGCATCATCTAGTCCTATTGCTTTCATTTTCACAAGGTGTCTTAGAACCCCTGATTTCTATTCTCTATTCTCATAGCTACTCCCTCTGTTTAGACCCTTATCATTTCTCTTTGGGATTATTACAAAAACTTTCTAACTTTTTTTTTTTTTTGATGGTTCTGGGGATTGAACCCAGGGGCATTCGACCGCCGAGCTACACCCCTGGCTCTATTATATTTTTTTATTTGGAAACAGGGTCTCACTAAGTTGCTGAGAACCTCACTAGATTGCTGAGGCTGGCTTCGAACCTGCGCTCCTCTTGTCTCAGTCTCCTAAGCACTGGGATTACAGATATTCACCACCATGCCAGGCTCTCATCTCTTAAACTTTAGCATGTTAGGACAATAATCTGATTCCTCAGCTAAACTAATGAACTCCTTAGAATTTCACCCTATCATTCTCTCCAGATACATCTTTTTCTCTCTTTTTTTTTTTTTTTTGGATGTTCAAGTAATTGGCATTTCCGAACTGGCCAGGCTTCCTCCCATCTTTGCGATTTTGCACGTGCTGTCTAGATGTTCCTTCTCACACCCTTGGCAAGCTCATATCCATCCCTTGAGATTTGGCTCAAACATTACTGGGATGCCTTCTCTCACGTTTGTTATCACTCCTTCCACTGTGTCAGGTGGTCTCCCCCAGCACCCCACATTTTCCTGTATAACAGTACTCACCACATGATATTGCGATCCTCTCTTCATTCATTCATCTCCCCCACCCCCTGATTGTGAGATCCTTGTGAACTTGGATGAATTATCTTATTCATCTTTATTTCCCTAGCACCTAGCACACGTGTTTTATTGAATGAAAATCCTAGAGTGATGACCCTAATTCCAAGCCCTTGCAAGCATCACTGGTACCCATCCTTTGCTTCATGCTGCTCATATGTAGCTCCCAGATTCAGTGATGCAAGCAACAGAAAAGCCAGTCACTAAACAAGCTGTGTCTCCAGCTCCTGGCACAGGGCTTGACTCACAGTGGGCACTCAACAAACGCGTCTGGAGCGGGACGTGGCTGCAATACATTAGTCTGCCCTAAGTTGGACCGATGCAATGTGAAGGGGACTGGAAGTCGATGAAAGACTATTAATTTGCATCCAAACCCACTCCACAGGGATTGTATAGATCATGTTATATATGGAGAAGTGAGAGGACTATGAATAGCATAAACCCAGTGCTGCCGATTGGATGGGTTATAATGACAAAGGACCTGGTGATTTAACAGAAAGGCATCTTCTGTGGGGGATTTCTGAAGTTGGCCAAATTCAGTGTGACATGCAGCAACATAGCAATCTCCTGCCCATTTGTGGGGCATTTAGCAAGTGGAAATCAGATTTTGAGTGAATCATGTTTTGCAGGGCAAATAATAGAGCATCAGGCTCCCTCCATCCCCCTCCCCTAAGACTTGGATGCAATGAGAGGTCTAATAGGCAGGAGGTTGGCTGCATATTGCCAGTCAGCAGTGCTCACAGCCAAGTTTGGACAATTCCAGAGGAGGATCAGAAGTGATGCAATAGAATGGTGTTGCTGCCCTACGTAGCAGCAGATGCATCAAGATGGACCATGGCATTGACTACTACCAGGCCATTTCAGAAGTAATTATAAAGAGGAGAGAGAAATTGCAACCAATAAATCTTTCAGTTGACTCCCCTGGTTTGTCCTAAGCCCTTTTTGCCAAACTCTTGCATTGCAGAAGAAAGCATTTAGTTTTCCTTGCCTTTCAGTTCAATTTTAATATGGCATATTTTTTAAGTGAGTTCCTCCTTGCTGTAGGCAACTGCTGTGGGGTTCAGGGATACAGAGAAGGGTGAGACAGAGTTTCTGCCTCTGTGGAGCTCCGGGAGTGCCAGGATGGTTGGAGGACAGAGGAAGGGTTGCTGGACTGGCCAGGGTCTGTAGCAAGCAGTACCACCCTGCAGAAAAGGCAGAGCCAGGACAGGTGCAGGGGCTGGGCAAATCTCAAGGAGGCTAGAACCTTAAGTGAAAGGTTACCTAAGCCAGTGGGTGGGAGGGGACATATGGCAGCTCTGAGAATAAGAAGCAGACATCCAGATATGGGTTAAGTAAGGCTGTTGTGTGGGGAGGGATGGGGAGAAAGCAAAGACCTAAAAATTACCCCAGACTGGTCAGATCAGAAAGCATTCGGGGCATCTAAGAAGCAAGAGGAGAAGGCTGCTCCTGCTGTCCTCTGTGACCTCATGTAGGGTCAATGCTCCACACCCACCTTCTGTTCCAGCAGAGTGGGGAGACAGACAATAACCAGCCAGGGTGAAATAGGCTGTGTGAGCCAGATGCCCAGGGTGCTGTCCAAGGTAGACAACCCAGGATCAGGCCAGCCTTCGTAGGAGCAATGACTTTGCCTGAAGCCTCCAGGAAGGTCCAGAGCTGTGGGCTTGCACATTCCCTGGAGGAACTGTCCTCCCCAGCACCGGATGCTTGAGTGACAGGCAGTTCTGCTTTCACTCCTTTTGCGAAATCCTGTCTCCACCAACTGTTCCAGGCTGGGACATTGAGATTCTGCGAGGCAGTGGGCCTATTGGAATGCACAGTGGCAGCCCGCCTGCCATCTCCTCTGCTCTCCGTGGGCTGTGTTCCCAGCGAAGGCACGAACCTTCTTCTTCATGTCTCCTGGGTGGAATGTTTGAATTCCCTTGGGGAATCTCCACTGATTCAGAATTTGTGATCATTCCAATAGGGACTTGGATTAACTTTCTCCTTGAACTATACAGGTGGAACTATAAGGAAGGATTTTTCTAGTCATGTTAATAAAGTAAGATTTCATAGTGATGGAATTAATAACCAAATTATGGAACCAACCTAGGCGTCCATCAACAGATGAGTGGATAATGAAAATATGGTATGTATACACACACAATGGAATTTTACTCGGCCATAAAAAACAACAAAATTATGTAATTTGCAGGAAAATGGGTGGAACTGGAGAATATTATGCTAAGTGAGATCAGCCAGTCTCAGAAAGTCAAGGGTCAAATGCTTTCTCTCATATGCGGAAGAGAGAGAGAAAAATAGGAAACAAAAGGACTTTAGATAATTGAGGAGAGTGACTAGTAGAATAGAAGGAGCTAGGGGGAGTGAGGTGGGAGAGAAAAGGGAAGAACTGATGAAACAGTTCAAATTACACTATGCCCAAGTATGAAGGCATCAATACCACTCTTACCATTATGTATGGGGAGGGGTGGGGAGCAGGTTAGGATCTGAAGGGAAACACACCAAGACCTGTGTGCATGTTTATATGACTTTGAACCTCTCTATGATGTATAGTTACAATTCACCAATTAATCTATTTTTTAAAAGCTATTTCTCAAAAGCTTTAGTGGAAATCAGAGGAAGAGAAGAGATCTGGTGTCAGCCCTGTCACATGTAGGTTTGTTTTGCAGCCTCTGTTCGAATGGCTGCATCCATCCTGTGATGGGGAACTCATGACCCCCGCCCCTTGAACCAGCAGATTCTATCTCATGGCAGATCAACTACAACGATCACTTTAATACCAAAATCTGTCTGTGTAGCCCCTAATTGTTGGTCATACTTCTGGCCTCAGGAGCTGCACAGAAAGAGTCTTGGGGACAGGTTTTGGACATTCTGGGTGAGAAACCACAGTGAGCTGCTCTCCTGGGGAAGGCAGTGGATGCCAGCTGCAATGTCCTGACCTGGAAACCTCAGGCCAGGGAAGGGTTGGGAATCTAAGCCAGCTGTGCCCATATAGCAGGCCCACAGAGGAGACTTTGACCAGCCGAGGTGGGAGGGTGCAGGTGCCCTTGCAGCGTGTTGGCTGCAGGGGATGGGCACTGAGAAGATATGTTTACCAACAGTTTATTCTCTTCCCCTCTTCCTTTCCTGAGCCCTCACTCATTCCATTCTCCATGCCCTTCTTTTCTCATTCTTCCTCTCTCTCTAATCCCAGGTTTGGGCTGGTGTCTCCATCTATTATGATTTAGATCTAGAATACCCCCAGACCTCCTGGTAGACAAGGCAGCCATGTTGGAGGTGGGACTTGGCTGCTGAGGAGGGGTCCCCGGGGGTGTGGCCGGAGACAGTGTTTCCTGGGCAGGCTATGCAGCCTCTGGTTCTCTTCTCTCCCCAGCTGCCATGAGGTGATAACAAACTCTCTCCTTCTCTCTGCTCCCCATCATCATATCCTAGGCACTTACAGCCCTGGCTCCTGCTTGGCAGCTGGTGTAAATGGAATATATATACATCTATGTATATTTACATAATACATTTATATATTATATATATTATATTTATGTATGGGGGGACTAAAATCTCCAGACACATAAGCAAATAAACCTTCCTTCCTTTATGTTGTGGTTGCCAGGTATTTTGGATTATAGTGGTAAGAATGCTAACCGAAACACTATCCCTGAGCCTCTCTCTCATCTCTTTCTTTCACCCTGTCTCATTCTTATTTCCTATTCTTTTTCTTACTTTGTTTTTGTGGTCCTTTCCCTTCTTCTTACCCTTTCTGTCACCACCACTATGACTGTCCACCTTCTCACTGCCTATGATATACTTAAAGAGAATATATCATAGACACAGCCACCATCAACTAAAGCAAGCTGTTAGGCTTTATCTGTTATCTCTGGTGCTTTCGGTGGGTCAGTGACCCCTACTTCTGAATGATGGTCTCTGCATCCATTTTGGGGATAGTTAAGAACAGGTAAATTCTGTAGTGGCAAATGGGATCCATAGATGAAAATACAGACCCACAAATACAAAAGGATTTGCTTTGGGAATTAATTGAAAAGCCAGTTCATTGAAAATGTGATTCAATTTACGAAGATCAGCCTCACATACAACCTCTCTGTAACACCCTCTATTAATGGGGAGTTCATATCTGAGTATAAAATGTTTGAAATTCTGAGTCCTTGTTCTTGTGGGCAACTGGAGAAGGCAAAATCTTTCTTTGAAGGTAGATTGACATACTAGAAAAAGTATGTATTTTTAACCTGGCTCCTCAACCCTCTGGGTTTAGTCTCTCCCTGTTTTCTCATCTGTAAAATGAGGACAATAAAAGTACTTGACAATTACTTGTTGTGAGGAACAAATGAGTTGAATTTGTAGCCCATGACCTTTGAAGTTGGTAGGATTTTATTGAGAAGCAAGTGCCTCTAGGGTCTTTCTTGGCGTTTTCTGATCACGCTTAGCAAAACCACGAAGCTTTGAAGACTGGATTTAGGAAGCCCCTGGTTTGTTGCAACACATCTTACCACAAAAAGCAACATCAATTCCTGGAATTGGCTTAGAGGGAAACTTTTTGGAACTGATTTGGAAAAAACAAGCAAACAAACAAAAACCTGACTGAAACACCCTCTTCTTGGTAAAGTTTTGGTTAACAGGTATATTTGAAATGATATATTAGGAAGAATGACTGAGTTTCTTAGAGTCAAAAGTTTGGTATGAACCTAAAATTTGGAAATGTTAAGGCTCTTTGTCAAAAGAAGTAGTATTCATGATGTATCAGAGGGGGCAAATTTCAACATTGAATAGGAAATACAAAAACTTGAATTAATTCATACCAATAGAGAGGGAACTAGGAAAGGCAAAGAGGCGATCAGCCAGAGGGAAATGTATAGGATTGGAGAGAACCCAATGTGGAGAATGGGGCTTTGGTCTTGATGCTGTGATGGCGACAAGGTGTATTATCAGTTTCTTCTCTTATGGATGAAGCAGTATGGTTGACACTGGACAGGCCTGTTGCTCTTCTCTCAGCAGAGACAGTTGGTGAACCTGAGAGATGGAGAGGCTAGGAACAGGGTAGAAGAGACAGAAGAGAGTTCAGGGTACTTCCGCATGGGTGTTCAGCCAGCAGCAAAGAAGACCGTAAGAGCTTTTAACCCGAGAGTCCATGGAGTGAGGTAAGTACCCAGGATCAGTGAAAAGCATTTTACTCAATTCTGGGAGTAAATCCAGGCCAGATTGACTTAAATAGTCATAGATACTAGTTAATAATTAGTAACAAAAGAACAGAATGGAAACCAAGTACTAATTACATTTAAATCCTACCCTAAATGTGCTAACATCTTTTTAGAGGCATGTTTCAAATTACTGTCTCCACTCCTCCTATTTACATTCCCTTCTCAGTCCCCATCAATTAAACCTCTGTCCCATCTCTCCAGACTGCTTGTTGAGGACCCTCGTGCCCTCCATGTTGCCAAATCCAGTGGCCTCTTCTTGAGTCATCCTATTTGACCTGTCAGCAACATCCAGCAGTTGACCATCACCTATCTTTTTGCACGTTTTTAACTATTTTGAACTTTTGCAAGAAAAATACAATGAACACCATACATCTTCCATCTGGATCCACTTATTGTTAAACATTTTACAATATTTGCTTCAGTTCCTTCCATAAAAACAGACATTATTATTATTGTTATTTTTGCTGAATTATATAAGGATAAGTTATAGACACCATGGCCTTTCACCCCTAAATACTTATGGTTCTATCTCTTAAGAACAAGGAAATATACCATGGATACAATACTATTATCTGAAAGGTAGCCCATATTCTATTTTTCCTATTGTCTCAATAATTGACCTTTACAATAACAACATTTCCAGTCCAAGATCCAATCTATGATTATGCATTGCATTTAGTTATCATGTTCCTTCGATTTCCTCTAGTCTGGAACTGTTCCTCATCTTTGTTTTTCACCTCACTAATAGTCTTGAGGAGTACAGAGCAGTTGTTTTGTAGAATGACAGAAGATTTCTGGTGATTAGATTCAGATTGCCCAGTTGGTGTAGGAATGCTATGTAAGTCACACTGGCTTCTTCTCTGTGCATCACAGCATGTGGTGCTGAAACTGCCGTGTCCCATCATGTGCACTCTGATCACTGATTAAGATGTAATCTGCCTGCTTCCCCAGACATAGAGCAATTCTCCCTCTTTGTATCTAGTAAGTGATCTGTGGGAGATACTCTGATCTGGAGACCCAGTGAAGTTTTACTCAAAAATTTTTGGATCCCTAATGATGTTTCTCTGAATCAATTATTGAAAAACATTGAACTGACTCCGGAAGCCCCCGGCCACCTCGCCGGGCCCCTTGTGCATCAGGTACCGGACCGCCCGCGCGCGCCCCACTCCGGCAGCCACCAGCGCCACCTCGCCGGGCCCCTTGTGCATCAGGTACCGGATCGCCCGCGCGCGCCCCACCCCGGAAGCCCCCGGCCACCTCGCCGGGCCC
>PVJS01041486.1:0-17942 GCA_004027185.1 Glis glis
GGTCTCCGCCTCCCAAAGTACTGGGATTACAAGCATGCGCCACCACGCCCGGCTCTTCAGTAAGATTTTGATGTCCAATATTTCTTTTTTTTTTTTTGTGGTACTGGGGATTGAACCCAGGGGTATTCTACCTCTGAGCTATACCCTCAGCCCTATTTTTTATTCTTTATTTTGAAACAGGGTTTCACTAAGTTGTCGAAGGCCTCACTAAGTAGCTGACGCCGCCACGAACCCAGATTCTCCTGTCTCAGCCTCCCAAGTACTGGGATTACAAGCATGTGCCACCACACCTGGCTCTTGATGTCCAATATTTCTAAATTGATACCGTACATTTATGAATCTATACATAAAAAAATTAATGTTAATTATGTATGGGTGGTAGTATATACAGAATTTCTACTTTCTTTTTACTTATGTGAATTTCCTAGTTTAGCTATAATGACAATATTTTGCTTCTATAATAAAGAACTATCAGTTAATATCTATATTTAACAATCTAACATAGGAATAAAATAAGAAGTCACATATATTGTTGCCAGGCATGGTTGCTCATGCCTGTAATCCCAGAATTGGGAGGCTGAGATAGGAGTACCCCAGGTTCAGGATCAGCACAGTAACATAGTGAGACCCTGTTCCAAAATAAAATATAAAAAGATATACACAGACAGAAGCTCTGAAGAAAAACAAAAACAAGAGCCCTATAGAGAAGGACAGATGTTGAAGTGACCTCTACAAAAATGTTATAGAAACATATATAAAATCTTTATCATAAGTAGCTGGGTGTGGTGGCACATGCCTGTAATCTAGGCTATCTGCAAGGCTGAGACTGGCAGATCTCAATTTTAAGACCAGCCTGGGCAACTCAGCAAGACAATGTCTTAAAATAAAAAATAAAAAGGTCTGATGATATAGCTTGGTAGTTGACAACCCTTGAGTTCAATGCCCAGTAGTGCAAAAAAAAAAAGAAATTTATCATAAGTAAAACACTAAGAATGATAATTCCAAAAAATTTATTCTTCCTAGAATTTTAAAGTCATAGCCGACTTTTCTTTTTAACAGATACTTTTAGTGGATTATACTTGTGTGTGTGTGTGTGTGTGTGTAGTATTCAGTATTGAACCCAGGGGTGTTCTACCTCTGAGCTACACCCCCATCCCTATTTAATTTTTTATTTGGAAACAGGGTCTCAATAAGTTGCTGAGGGCCTTGCTAAGTTGCTGAGGCTATCCTCCAACCTGTGATCCTCCTGTCTCAGCCTTCCAAGTACTGAAATTACAGGCATGCGCCACCACAAGCAGCTTATACTTTCAAAAAAGAATAAACATTTGACTTTGTTACTGCTAAAAGCAAAGGTGTTGTGGATAAATCAATTCTATATTAAGATTTTGGAAATTAAAATCTAAACAGTACCTGAATTAAACAACCAACACTTTCTATAGAATGATCCTGTATTTCAAAAGAAAGTGGGGAGTATGAAAGCAAAAAATAGACTCAGAGAAAACTATCTTTAACAAATACTTACTGAGCATTTTGATCTGTAGAGCTATGAACCGGCTTTCCCACTGTCTGGACCTTCTTTGATTAGGTAAAGCTGAATGATCTGAATTTAGCAATTTAAAGTAGTTCTCCAAAATTGTACTGGTTTCCACTTGACGCTGGTCAGAGCTGCTAGCAAGAAGGATATGTACCACTTCTGTAAGGCACTTCAGAGTTAGTTCTACCTTTCTACACACTTCTTCAGGATCTCCATCCTCCCAGGAATCACAATCTGCCAAAACTCGCATAAGAACTTCCATGGTGGCTGGAGAAATTGCTTGCAAAGCATTCCTCTGTAACATTAAAGATAATAAAAATGAAACCAAATCTAATTGAGGCTCTATATGTTTTCAATAATAAAAAACCAGTAAGTCTGCAGGCAACTTTTTCTTTTAATAAATCAACAAACAAAATATTTTAAATTTGACAGACACTGCTAGTATTCTATATATATTAAGTCTTCCCTTCCTCACTACTAACAGAAAACTCACTTTCCAGCCTCCTTTGTAGCTAAGGATAACCACGTAACATAGTTCTGCTTAAAGATTTATGGCAAAAGACAATGAAGGTATCACCTTACAAATAAAAAGGGAAGGACCCTTCCTTTGCCCTTGGCCCTTTCACCTTCTTCCAGACTAGAATGCAAACAATAGGTTTTGAGACACCTTTATATCATGGAGAAATCAGACCAAGAATTAAACTAGCAGCCTAGAGAGAGCAGAATAGAATTATCAAAGGACTGTAGTTCTTAATCTTTTTTGAACCAGCCCAGAACTGCCCATATCTGGATTCCTTAACCAAGAATATGAAAATAGCTTCAATTTGGTTAAGTGTCTATTGGGTTTTCTGTTGGTTATAGCAAATACATCCTAACTGATTTAGGTATATACAACGACTGGCCTGGTTCTAATTTTTTTGTGTGTGTGTGGTACTGGGGATGGAACCTAGGGACATTCTACCTCTGAGCTACACCCCCAGCCCTATTTTAGTCTTTTATTTTGAAATGGGGTCTCACTAGGTTATGAAGAGTCTGGCTGTGAACCTGCAATCCTCCTGTCTCAGCCTCCCAAGTACTGGGATTACAAGCGTGTGCCACCACACCCGGCTCTGAGGCTGGCTTTAAATCTGGGATTCTCCTGTCTAAGCCTCCAAAGTACTGGGATTATAGTCATGCAACAACACACCCGCCTCCTATTTTATTTTGAAACAGTCTCGCTAAATTGCTGAAGTTGGCCTCAAACCTGTGATCCTCCTACCTCAGCCTCCCAAGTACTGGGAATACAGGTTTGTGCCACCATGCCCAGCTCCCACTTTCCTTAATTCTCTCATCTTTGTGCCCCAAATGTCAACATGATGGACAGAACTCCAGGAGCTATCTCATATCATGAGAGAGAATAGTAAAGATAACAGACTGACATTCAGAAGGAATCTGAGTCCATGAAGATGTTAGAGTCACCATATTAACTCTGGACTGTTTGTTGCTTTTTGTAAATGCTGGGAATGAACCCAGGGCATTTGTGCATGCTGAGTGCACACTATCCCTGAACTACTCTCCCAGCCCCACAACTATTTTTTTTCTCTTCTTTTCAATACTGGGGATTTAATCCAGGGGCATTCTACCTCAGAGCTACATCCCCAGGCCTTTTTAAAAATATTTTTTTAAAATAGGGTCTCACTAAACTGCTGAGTGTCTTGCTAAGTTGCTGAGGCTGGCCTTGAACCTGCCATTCTCCTGTCTTAGCTTCCCAATTACTGGGATAAAAGACATGTGCCACCACGCCTGGTCCCACAAATTTTTTTTCCTTCCTTTCTTTTTTTTTGTGGTACTGGGGATTGAACCCAGGGGCATTCTACCTCCGAGCTACACCCCCAGCCCGATATTTTATCCTTTATTTTGAAACAGGGTCTAAGTTGCGGAGGGCCTAAGTAGCTGAGGCTGGCCACAAACCTGCGATCCTCCTGTCTCAGTCTCCCAAGTACTGGGATTACAAGTGTGCGCCACCACGCCTGGCCCAACTTTTTTTTTTTTAACTAAGAAAAGTAAACTCACTTAAGCTGTTATAATTTTATTAGCTGCTACTTTACTGCAAATGATAAATCTAGCTGATATGACTGTGATTTACTTAGTTTTTACAAAAGCATGCAATTTATTAAGTGCTTTACTTATGTGTCATTTAGTCCTTACAACTATCCTATGCCACCTATATATTAATTATTATTATTATTATTATTATTATTATTATTATTTTATACTGGGGATTGAACCCAGAGGCATTCCAGGTTATACCCCCAGCCCAATTTTATTTCTTATTTGGAAAGAGGGTCTCACTAAGTTGTGGAGGGCCTCCCTAAATTACAGAGGCAGGCTTCGAACCTGCGATCTTCCTGTCTCAGCCTCCCAAGTATTGGGATTATAAGCTCGTGCCACCACTCCCGGCTTATATACATATTATGAATAAACTGAAACACATGTAAATAGTTTGTCTAAGGTCAAATAATTAGTTTGAAATAGACATGGAATTCAAACCTAAGTCAGTCCCAAAGCCTTTGTGGTGGTTTTGTGTGTGTGTGTGTGTGTGTGTGTGTGTGTCACTGGAGATTGAACCCAGGGGCATTCAACTTCTGAACTACTACACCCCCAGCCCTATTTTATTTTTATTTTGAAACAGGGTCTTGCTAAGTTGCTGAGAGCCTCGCTAAGTTGCTGAGGCTGGCCACCAACCTGCAATTCTCCTGTCCCAGCCTCCCACATACTGAGATTAATAGACATGTACCACTGTGCCCAGCAAAGCCCTTGCTCTTAATATAACACAAAACAGAAAAGTTTTTTTTGATGTGTTTTCACAGATCTAAAGAACAAATAAGCCAAAATAAAGCCCAAGCACAGTGCTTTGTGAAAGGAGACCAGGTATTAGGCCTCAGTTTTTCTGTTCTTTATGATAAGATCATTCTTCTGTCTTCAGATCTGCAATTCATCTAAATTCCCTTAAATCCACTCAACAAGCAACCTTCTAACTTTGATATAAATCTAACTATACCTATGCCCTAATCATAAGGATTTTGAGTATTTTCAGTACATAAAATAAGTTGGGCTTCTAGTATCTACATCACAGAGGTCTTTTGGGGCTTGATTACCCCTGGGCACTAAAAGAATGCATCTCTGTGAATTCAAAAAGACAATGGGATCCAAGCAGGTTCTCCATTAGTCAATAACAATGCCACGTTCATTTTCAGTCATTATACACTCATTAATTCTTATTCACAGTAGTGAAGAAATGATGAAAATGGGGTGATACTGATGCAAAAGAAGGATATCAGCTAATACAGGAAGGTAACTAAGCAAACTTGAACTGGCAAAAAGATTCTGGTCACTGTCTCTCTCATTATAGGGAGACTCTTACCTTCCATTGGGTGAAGAAGAGAAAACAACATAGCCCACCAAGAAACCTGAGTAAGGATTTGGGCTAAGTCCCAAAAAAGGGGATAGGATAAATAAAATAAAAGAGAAAGAAACTTCAGTAATGCTCTGAAAGCCACAGATGGGAATAAAAATAATTTTTAAAAAATGTCAATTGAGCCGGGCGTGGTGGCTCACGCTTGTAATCCCAGTACTTTGGGAGGTGGAGACCGGAGGATCCGGGTTCGCGGCCAGCCTCAGCTCTCTCGCGCTCTCTCTCCCTGTCTCTCTCTCTCTCTCTCTCTTTCTCTCCTTAGTGAGGCCCTCCGCAACTTCATGAGACCCGGTTTCAAAATAAAGTATAAAAAATAGGGCCGGGGGCGTAGCGCGGAGGTAGAATGCCCCTGCATTCAACCCCCGGTACTGCAAAAAAAAAAAAAATTGTCCATTGAGAGCCAGGCATGGAAGCATATACCTATAATTTCAATATTTGGGAGGCTAAGACAGAAGGATTGCAGGTTCAAGACCAGCCTCAATCACTTTAGTGATACTCTCAGCAATGTATAGAGACCCTGTTTCAAAACAAAAACTAAACAAAAAGGGCTGGGGGTATAGCTCAGAGGTAGAATGCCTCTGGATTTGATTCCCAGTACCACAAATAAATAATAAAAAACATTCTGAGGCAGGTACAGTGGCACATATCTGTAATCCCGGTACTTGGGAGGCTGAGACAGGAGGATCACAGGTTCGAGGCCTTGTCTCAGCTACTTAGCAAGACCCTGTTTCAAAACAAAAATAAAAAAGAGCTGAGGTAGACCCTCAAAGGTACAATGACAAAGGTACAAAGGTTCAATCCCCAGGACCAAAAAATAAATAAATAAATAAAAAATCTGACAAGGAGCTTTATCAAACAGCCAAAGGGAATATGGTACAAAAAAACACAATAGAGTTAAAGAACCTCTGAAAGTCTATGGTTTAAGAAATCATATAGAATGTTCTTTATGAATTATAATCCTGTTGTCAACTAGTAGTTACACTAAAAGTTTAGCAGAGACAGCTTTTAAGATGCTCAATTTAGGAAAGAAAAATTATTAGATATTCTTTTATATAAGTAATAAAAAACTGGTTGCGTTTGTTGAAACATGAATAAAAAATGTATATATGTATTATGCATTTAGTAATTATAGGCAGACAGAAGAGTGACTAAATTCATAAGTCTTTGGAAACCAAACTGCTAGAATTTGATTTCATCAGGTCGACTCTAAAGCATAGGTTCCCAAAGCAGGCGATACCGTGCCCTTCGGTGTGAAGAAAGGAAGTACAGACTTGTAAAATAATGCAAAATTTGTCACTGAAATCTTTCCGTTTATTCACTTAAAGAAGGTAGATTTCAGCCGGGTGAGGTGGCACACACTTGTAATCCCAGTTCTTGGGAGGCTGAGAGAGGAGGATCACAGGTTCGAAGTCAGCCTCGCAGCAATCTAACAAAACTGTTTCAAAACAAAAAGGGCTGGGGGTACAGCTCAGAGGTAGTATGCCCCTGGGTTCAATCCCCAGTGCCACACACACACAAAAAAGGTAGATTTCCAGAGAGGCACTATTTTTTTTCCATGAAAAGGGGGCAGAAAGCCAAATAGGCTTGGGAACCTCTGCTCTAAAGTAAGAATTAGTAGCTGAAAACCAACACAAATATGAACTTACAATACCAAAAATTACCTAGTAATTTTATTGTCAGTGCTAATATTATTTAGGTTTTTAGAAGATAATAAAAGAAGTTTAGTTTTAAACAAGATATAAACTCAAAAATATTTGTATTGTTCATGAAGTTATAAAAAGACAAAGAATACATTAATAATTCATGGAAACCTGTTTGCACTGTTAACTATTATTTATACATTAACTTTCAACACTGTCCTCACCTGCCCACCGGCTACAATGGCTCCAAAGAGATGCAATAAGCAACACTTAAGACTTTCCTTGAGATGTTCACTTTCCTGAAAACATTCTGTGAATATAATACATAATAAACAAATAAGATTTCTCTTTCATAACATGATTCATCTCTAAGGAATGTGTGAAATTAAAACATGAAGTACTATTTATAAAAAGCTAGAAGTGTCAAATGGC
Organism: Glis glis; assembly: GCA_004027185.1. Classification (NCBI taxonomy): domain Eukaryota; kingdom Metazoa; phylum Chordata; class Mammalia; order Rodentia; family Gliridae; genus Glis; species Glis glis. The sequence continues at coordinate 7,061 of PVJS01041486.1, forward strand.
AAAGTTGATAAATCACAGGAAAGTAAAACAAACCATCTTTCAAGTAATATTTTAGGTACCTTATTTATGATATCTCTTTTAATTCCCACAATACTTGATATAAAGATTTCTTGACAAGCCAGGCGTGGTGGTGCTCGCTTGTAATCCCAGTACATGGGAGGCTGAGACAGAAGGATCTCAGGTTTGAAGCCAGCCTCAGCTACTTAGTGAGGCCCTCCGCAATTTAGTGAGATCCTGTTTCAAAATAAAGAATAAAAATAGGGTTGGGGGTGACAGCCGGGCGTGGTGGCGCAGGCTTGTAATCCCAGTACTTGGGAGGTGGAAACCGGAGGATCCGGGTTGGTGGCCAGCCTCAGCTACTTAGTGAGGCCCTCTGCATCTTCGTGAGACCCGGTTTCAAAATAAAGTATAAAAAATAAGGCCAGCGTGTAGCTCGGAGGTAAAACGCCCCTGGGTTCAATCCCCAGTACCACAAAAAAAAAAAAAAAATAGGGTTGGGGGTGTAGCTTGGAGGTAGAATGTCCCTGGGTTCAATCCCCAGTTCCACACACAAAAAAAATTTCTTGACCCCTTTTCAAAGGTAGGTCAGAAGTTACTATCTTGCCTGAAGTCATGTGGATAAGTAATAGAGCTAGAAATTAACCCAAACCTGATATAAAATTAAATTTTTATTACTACTATTGTCTCTTATTCATCTAAGGGACTTTAATTAATCAATTATAAAGTGAAAGAGTGGGACAAAAAGATTTTCTGGGTCTACTCCAGGGCCAATAATCTAAGATTCTAATACAAATAGTAAATTTTCTTTTTCTTTTCCTTTTTTTTTTTTGTGTTGGGGATTGAACCCAGGGGCATTCTACTTCCAAGTTACACCCCCAGCCTAATTTTATTGGAAACAGGGTCTTTCTAGGTTGCTTAGTCTTATAAGTTGCTGAGGCTGACTTCAAACCTGTGATCCTCCTGTCTCAGCCTCTCAAGTACTGGGATTACAGGCGTGCGCCACCGCACCCAACATAAACTCTCTTTTAACATTATAAATTATTTTATCATTTTTAAAATATTATAAATGCACCTGACAAAGAAAAATCAAAATAACATTAAAAAGCTGACAAGGAGCCAGACACAGTAGCGCACGCCTGTAATCCCAGAACTTGGGAGGCTGAGACAGAAAGATCACAGGTTGGAGGCCAGTCTAAGCAATTTAGCAAGACCCTCAGCAACTGAGTGAGACCTTATTTCAAAACTTAAAAAATAAAATAAAATAAAATGTGCACAGGCCTATAATCCCAGTACTTGGGAGGCTGAGACAAGATCAAGGTTCGAGGCCAGTATGTGATAACTTAGTGAGACCCTGGTTTCAAAATGAAAAATAAAATAGGACTGAGGGTGTAGCTCAGAGGTAGAATGCCCCTGGTTTCAATCCCCAGTACCAAAAAAAAAAAAAAAGATGACAAGGAAAAATAAGTCTCCCTATCAGGGGTGAATGGAAGCCAGGGATGGTAGTGCATGCCTATAATCCCAGTACTTTAATCCCTGTCTCAAAATAAAAAATAAAAAGGGCTGGCGTGTAGCTCAGTGATAGGGTGTCCTTGGGTTTAATCCCTAGTACCCCACACACACACACACATCATCTCTGGATTACTTAGAATGCTTAAGACAATGTAAATGTCAAGTAAATAGTTGTTACATGCACTCTTTAGGGAATGATGACAAGAAAATAGTTTGTACATGTTCAGTACAGATGCAATTTTTTTCCTAATTATTTTTAAACCAGTTGGTTGAGTCTGAAAATGTAGAATTTATAGGTACAAAGGGCTGACTATAATGATGCATGCATTTTTGTTTTTTAACTTAAATGGATAGTATCATATCTTAACAGATACATCTGCCTTATTTGTTTTTATGACCAGAAAGCATATACCACTACAATAATGCATTTATTTAACCAGTTCTCTGCTGATAAACTGTTATGCTTTTCCTTTCTTTTTTTTTTTTTTTTAGGTACTAGGGATGGAACCCAGGGGCCTTCTACCTCCAAGCTACACTACCAGCCCTATTTTATTCTTTAACTTTGAAACAGGGTCTCACTAAGTTGCTGAGGGCTTCACTAAGTAGCTGAGTCTGGCCATGAACCTGCGAACCTCCTGTCTCAGCCTCCCAAGTACTGGGATTACAAGCGTGCGCTACCACACCCGGCTTCCTCTTTCTTTTGATGATAATTCTGTAATGAATATCATTTTGCATACACCATTATACACTTGGACAAGACTAGAATGATGGAATTATTTTCAATTTTATACATAACATTAGCAAAAAGAAATAACTTTGAGGTAGAATGTATTGGTAGAAATTTATAATTAAAAATTAAGTCATTCCTGCTATGTCAGAATAACTGGCACTACACATGCCTTCCTGCTAAAAACAAACTAAAAAACCTAGAAAAATGGACAAAATAGGTTCTAGTCAGAGAACTGTGATATACAAGAGAAGGAAAACAAAGTGAACCCAAGAATCACCTCAGATTTCTATTCAGAGACAAATTCTGAGCTACTGCACATAAAAGGGGAACTCTAAAAGAACCTGGCTATTTTCAGAGTTCAGGAACAGAAATCAATGTCTGGGAGGACTAGGCAACTAGGATTTGTGAAGCAGAATACTTGAATGGAGAAAGCCACACAAAGTGCTCCAGAAATACGCATAGGACTTGTTTTGTATCTAAATATTAATCCTCATATGATAGTGTGGGATTTCACACAAGTACAAACAGGCTGTAAGCTGAATAATTTTCCGATTTTACACAGAACTGGAAGATGATAGAGTTCTATTAGCCACAGTGGACATAAAAAGCAATAGATATAAAGAAAGAAAAAGACTTGCTATATAATCTCTAGATTGCTGGGGTGGCTATATTAATATCTAACAAAGCAAGCAAGAATTATTACCCAGGCAGAGAGGAACATTTCATTATGAAAAATAGCCCATGCAAATAAGACTTAAGTCTTAATATATTCTCTTACCAAAATGGAATCATATTACAATGTAACAAAATAAAGATTTCTGGAGTTCCTTTTCATGAAGATGGCACCAAAAGTGAAGAAAAACCCTAAGTCTCCCAAAGTCAAAGCCAAGCAAAAGCTCTGAAGTATAAGAAGGCAGTGCTAAAAGATCCATGGTCACAGAAAGAGAAGATCCGTAAGTCACCCACCTTCAGTAGCCTAAGACACTGCAACCCAATGGCAGCCCAAATACACTTGGAGGAGCACTACCAGAAGAAACCAGCTCGATCACTAAGCCTTCACCAAGATCCCCTAATCATGGAGTCAGCCACAGAAAAGGAGACAATAAGACACTTGTGTTTCTTGTGGGTGTCAATGTCAATAAGCACCAGATCAAACAGAGAAAAAGCTCTATGAAATTGAAATATCCAAAGTCAACACCCTGATTAGGCCTGATGGAGAAAAAAGGCATATGTACTAGTGGCTCCTGACCATAATGCTATGGATGTTGTCAACAAAATTGGGATCTGTGCCCAGCTGGCTAATTCAAAATACAATTATGCACCATGTAACAACATTTCGATCAACTACACACTGCATATGCAATGGTGGACACATAAAATTATAATGAAGCTAGCCTGGCATGGTGGCACACATCTGTAATCTGTAATCACAAGTTTGCAGTCAGCCTTAGCAGTTTAGTGAGTCCCTCAGCAACTTAGTGAGATCCTGTTTCAAAATAAAAAATAAACTGGGCATGGTAGCATACACTTGTAATCCTAGTACTTAGGAGGCTGAGACAGAAGGATCACAGGTTCGTGGTCAGCCTCAGCAACCCAGTGAGGCCCTCCACAATTAGTGAGACCCTGTTTCAAAAATAAAAGAATAAAATAGGGCTGAGGGTGTAGCTCGGAGGTAGAATGCTCCTGGTTTCCATCTCCAGTATCACACACACAAAAAAAAATAGGGCTGGGGGTGTATCTCAGAGGTAGAATGCCCTGAGTTCAATCCCCAGTGCCAAAATAAATAAATAAATAAATAAATAAAAATAGGGCTGGAGGTGTAGCTCAGAGGTAAAATGCCCCTGGGTTCAATCCCTAGTACCACCAAAAAAAAAAAAAAAAAAAGAAGAAGCAGCAAAGTGTTACTATAACAAGTACCTAAAAATGTGGAAGCTGCTTTGGAACTGGGTAATGAGTAGATGCTAGAAGAGTTTGGCAGTGAATGCTAGAACTATGGAACATAAGGGCAATTCTGGTGAGGTACCAGATGGAAGTAAGAAATAAGTTATTGAAAACTGGAGGAAAGGCAATCCTTGTTATAAAGTGGCAAGCAACTTGGCTGAACTGTATCCTAGTGTTTTATGGAAGGTAAAACTTACAAGTGACAAACTGGATATTTAGTTGAGACAATTTCTTCACGCGCATGTGTGTGTGTGTGTGTGTGTGTGTGTGTGTATTGAACCCAGGCACACGCGCGTGTGTGTGTGTGTGTGTGTGTGTGTGTGTATTGAACCCAGGCACACGCGCGCGTGTATGTGTGTGTATGTGTGTGTGTGTGTGTGTGTGTGTGTGTGTGTGTGTGTATTGAACCCAGGGGTGCTCTACAACTGAACTACATCCTCAGTCCTTGTTTATTGTGTTACTGGGGATTGAACACAGACACATTCTACCTCTGAGCTACATCCCCTCAGCCCTTTATTATTTTTTATTTTGAAACAGGGTCTACCTAAGTTACCACACGCTGGCCTCGAACCTGAGATCCTCCTGTCTCAGCTTCCCAAAGTACTGGGATTACAGGTTTATTCCACTGTTTCCAGCCCTTGTTTATTTTTTTTTTCTTTTAAAACAGGGTCTTACTAAATTGCCAGGGCTGGTCTCAAACTTTCAATCCTCCTGCCTGTCTCCCAAGCTGCTGAGATTAGAGGTATGTACACACACAGCTAGCTGAGGCAATTTCTAAGCAAAATTTTAAAGAAGCAAAAGAAGGAATTGTTAAGGAAAAAAAAAGAGCCAGAACTTGAAGATTTTGAAAATTCTCAGCCTATCCATATTGCAAACACTGAAAAAGCTTGTTCTGAAGAAAACACTAAAGGTGTGACTAAACAACCACTTGATGAACAGATCACAGGTATGACTAATGGGCTCAGTCATCTCAGGAGACTCCAAGAATGCAGATGGGATTATACCAGCATAGATACTACCATTTTAAACTAGCAAACTACAGGGGAGAGAGAAAATGACAAGGAATGAAAGCAAACTACTGGACTTCTTGCATTCAGGACATACCAAACTAAAAGGGACAGAAAAAGTGACAAGAAGTTAAAGTGAACTACTGGACTTCTTGCATTTTACAGGACCACACCATAGAGCTATTCGAAGGGAGAATAATTCTGAAGGCAATTCAGAGATCAAGAGGGCTGCCACTCCCACCACAGACCAAGAAGGCAAGGCTGTTTTCTCTTCCTGCATTTCAAAGGTTAGGGCCACTTCACAGGATTCAGTAGGACAGCAGGACCCCACTAGGTGCCTCCAGGGCAAATCTGCCTTCAGACAGCCATGTGGGTAGGGCCCTCAGAGAAAACTGAAGAGCCAGTGGGGGTGACACTAGCACCCCAACTGGCCTAGAGGGCAGAGTATTGAACCAAAGAGGATCATTCCCAAGTCTTAAAATCTAGTGGAATTTGTCTTACCAGATTTACACTTGCCTGGAACCTCTCACCCCTTTCTTCCTTCTATATTCTCCCTTTTGGAATGAGAATGTATACCATATGCCTGTCCCACCATAGTATTCTGGAAATACATAAATTATCTAGTTTCATAGGTTCACAGCCAAAGAGGAATTGTGACTCAAGATGATTACACCTTGCTGGGCATGGTGGTGCATGCCTGTAATCCCAGAGTTTGGGAGGCTGAGACAGGAGGTATGCAGGTTAAAGGCCAGCCACAGCAACTTAGTGAGACCCTGTTTCAAAATAAAAAGTAAAAAGGGCTGGGGGATAATCCCAGTACTTGGGAGGCTGAGACAGGAGGATCATAGGTTCGAAGCCAGCCTCAACAACTTAGCGAGACTCTCAGTAACTTAGCAAGACCCTGTTTCAAAAACAAACAACCGAAGCCGGGCGTGGTGGTGCATGCTTGTAATCCCAGTACTTGGGAGGCTGAGACCAGAGGATCTGGGTTCGCGGACAGCCTCAGCTACTTAGTGAGGCCTCCGCAACTTAGTGAGACCCTGTTTCAAAATAAAGAACAAAAAATAGGGCTGGGGGTGTAGCTCGGAGGTAGAATGCCCCTGGGTTCAATCCCCAGTACCACCAAAAAAAAAAAAAACCAACAGAAGGAAGGAAGAAAAGAAGGAAGGAAGGAAGAAAGGAAGGAGGGAGGGAGGAAGAGGAAGGGAAGGAAGGGAATAAAGGGGTTGGGAGTGTAGCTTAGAGGTAGAACACCCCTGGGTTCAATCCCCAGTACCATCAAAAAAAAAAAAAAGAAAAAGAAAATCAGCTCATCAAAAAAAGAAAAAAGAAAACTCATCTAAAAAGAAAAAAAAACACTGAGTAAATTAATTAAAAGGACGAACAATAAGAACAATAATCACAGCTAAGCACAAATCAACTACTCCAGTGACATATTATTAAACAACTTTAGACTTATAAATTCATAAAGCTGAACTAAGGTCAGAATCCGAGTAAGAATAAAGAATAATCCAGTAAGATAAAAATCAAGGCAAAAGGAATTAAGAGTGTTACTTACGATAAAAGAAAGGAACAAACTCCACTGTGAGAGAAGCTGGCTTGTATTTCTGTCTGCTCTTTTCCACAGAACTAAGGATTCGTCTATCATTAAAAAGAAGTTAATAACAAATTATAACTTGGCAAGTAGAGATGGCACAATTACGAAAACAATTATAAAACAAATTTAACGTTTTACTTTTTTGTGTATATGTGTGGTACTGGGGATTGCATTTTACCATTCTACCTCTGAGCTACACCCCCAACCCTATTTTATTTTTCAGTTTGAAACAAGGCCTCACTATGTTGTTAAGGCTGGGCGTAAACCTGTGATCCTCCTGTCTCAGCCTTCCAAGTATTGGGATTACTACAGGTGTGCGCCACCACGCCTGGCTAACATTTTATTTTTGATCTGTATATTGAATAATACATCTCTACTACTGGCATAATCTTGAAAAGGAAGTAAATAATTTAAATGCTCACAAATGAAAGAATTTCTTCTTTTAAATTCTACATCATGTTTGGCATGATGACACAGTCTGCAAGCCTGTAATCCCACCTACTCAGGAGGCTGAGGCAAGTTCAAGGCCGACCTAGGCAACTTAGCAAGACCCTGTCTGAAAATAAAATTTTAAAACAGGGCAAGCCAGGCATGGTGGCGCATGCTTGTAATCCCAGTACTTGAAAGGCTGAGACAGGAGGATCACAGGTTTGAGGACAACCTCAGCAAGTAGTGAGACTATAATCAGCCTAGCAAGACCCTGTTTCCAAATAAGAAAAAAAATCGGGCTGAGGGTGTAGCTCGAAGGTAGAATGCCTCTGGGTTCAATCCGCAGTACCACAAAAAAAAAAAAAAAAAAAAGGCAGAAAATGTATCTCAGTGGTAGAGTACCTCTGAGTTCAACCTCCAGTACTGGGAAAAAAAAAATACGCAGCTGGGTGTGGTGGCGGCACACGCTTGTAATCCTAGTACTTTGGGAGGCAGAGACCGGAGGATCCAGGTTAGCGGCCAGCCTCAGCTCGCTCTCTCTCTCTCTCTCTCTCTACTTAGTGAGGCCCTCCGCAACTTCATGAGACCCGGTTTCAAAATAAAGTATAAAAATAGTGCCGGGGTGTAGCGCGGAGGTAGAATGCCCCTGGGTTCAATCCCCGGTACCGCAAAAAAAAAAAAAAAAATGCATCATGGTAACCAGGTTAAGCCTGAATAATTTGAAATTGAAAAAGGAACTAGCCCTTAACATTTGCAATCTATAAAAGAATTTGTTCAGTAGTACTGCTAAATTGACAGCTAAGGCTAGTGGCTTATTACTAAAGTACAACTGAAATTCCTGGAAAATCAGGTTACTCTGCCACCTTCTGAGACTTTATCTGAACATAATGGATCTAGACTATTGACTTCTTTTTTTTTTTTTGGCGGAATTGGGGATTGAACCCAGGGGCATTCTACCTCCAAGCTACACCCCCAGCCCTATTTTTATTCTTTATTTTTCAAATAAAAACAGGTCTCAACCAAGTTGCAGAGGGCCTCACTAAGTAGCTGTGAACCTGTGAACCTCCTGTCTCAGCCTCCCAAGTACTGGTATTACCAGTGTGCGCACCATGCCCAGTTAGCCATATCCTTAAAATGAAATAAGCTAGCCAGGTGTGGTGGCACACATTTGTAATCCCAGTACTTGGGAGGCTGAGACAGGAGGATCACAGGTTCGCAGTCAACCTCAGCACTTAGTGAGGCCCTCCGCAACTTAGTGAGACCCTGTTTCAAAATAAAATGGGGTTTGGGGTATAGCTTGGAGGTAGAATGTCCCTGGCTTTCATCCCCAGAACCAAGAAAAAAAAAAAAGATATGGACTTGGACTGTCTTTAATGACAATTCCAATACCTTTTTTTTTTTTTTGGCAGAACTGGGGATTGAACCCAGAGGCATTCTACCTCCAAGCTACACCCTCAGCCCTATTTTTTAATTCTTTATTTTTTTGAAATAGGGCCTCACTAAGTAGCTGAGGCTAGCTGCGAACCTGAAAATCCTCCTGTCTCCGCCTCCCAAGTACTGGGATTACAAGCAAGCACCGCCACGCCTGGCTTTTTTAAAAATATTTTTTACTGGAGCCAGGCGTGGTGGTGCATGCTTTTAATCCCACTACTTGGGAGGCGGAGACAGGAGGATCCGGGTTTGCGGCCAGCCTCAGGTACTTAGTGAGGCCTCCGCAACTTAGTGAGACCCTGTTTCAAAATAAAGAATAAAAAATAGGGCTGGGGTGGAGCACAGAGGTAGAATGCCCCTGGGTTCTATCCCCAGTACCACAGGGAAAAAAAAAAAATTTTACTGGGAATCAAACCCAGGGCTTTGTGCATGCTAGGTAAGAGTTCTGCCACTGAGCTATGTCCCCAGCCTTTTATTTTTGAGACAGAATCTTGCTAAATTGCCAAGGTTGGCCTCAAACTTGGCCTCCAGTGTAGCTAGGATTGCAGGCATGTGCCACCCACAATTCCAATAGTTTTAATGGATGTTTCCTTCCCTCCTTTTTTTTTTTTTTTGAGGCACTGGGGATTGAGCCCAGGGGCATTCTACCTTTGAGCTATACCCCCAGCCCTATTTTATTTTTTTATTTGGAAACAGGATCTCACTAAGTTGCTGAGAGCCTCATTAAGTTGCTGAGGCTAGCTTTGAACCTGCAATCCTCCTGTCTCAGCCTCCCAAGTACTGGGATTATAAGCATGAGCCACCAGGCCCAGCTTATGGGTGTATATGTGTGTGTGTGTGTGTGTGTGTATTACTGAGGATTGAACCCAGGGGTATTCTACCTCTGAGCTACATCCCAAACCCTATTTTATTTTTTATTTTGAAACAGGGTCTTACTAAGTTGCAGAGGGCCTCACTAATTTGCTGAGGCTGGCCGCAAACATACTCCTGTCTCAGCCTCCCAAGTACTAGGATTACAGGTGTGTGCCACCACACCCGGCTAATGGATGTTTTCTATAGACTTTGGTAAGGCAACACAAATTACACATGCTTTTACTAAAAAAAAAAATTCATTTAAATTCAACACAAAAATCTCTTAGATGGGCAATGGTAGTATAGAGACTAGAGAATAAAGGTACTATTACAATGATACTTTCAACTGGTGAACTTCTGATAATTAAAAAAAATTTATAGGCTTTTTTTCCTCCTTCCCTGAGAAAGCAATTATTAGGATTAGGTAAAGCATTATTAGGTAAAGCCAACAAAAGAGAAAAATATGTGAAGGATAGCTACTTGGAAATTCTGTATATCTAAGCTAGGTGTGACGACACATGTGTGTAACCCCAGTACCTGGGAGGCTGAGACAGAAGCGTTCAAGGCCAGCACACCATAACTTAGCAAGATCCTGTTTCAAAAATAAAAGAAAAGAAAAAGGGCTAGGTGTGTAGCTCAGAGGTAGAACATCCCTGGGTTCAACCCCCAGTACCATAAAAGAAAAAGAAACTGCATACATCTAAATAAGATCTACATTGGTTTAAGATTCCTTCTTCCCAATGATCATAATTGAGATAATGAAATTACTTTCCTTATAATTCAAAGCTAGTAAGAAAAGCTAACTGACAGCCGGGCATGGTGACACACGCTTGTAATCCCAGTACTTGGGAGGCGGAGACCGGAGGATCCGGGTTCGCGGCCAGCCTCAGCTACTTACTGAGGCCCTCCGCAACTTCGTGAGACCCGATTTCAAAATAAAGTATAAAAAAATAGGGCCAGGGGTATAGTTCGAAGGTAAAATGCCCTGGTATCACAAAGAAAAAAAAAAAGAAAAACCAACTGACCATAGGATAAGCCAAACAGAATAAGCATAGTTGAACTCAGGGAATTCTAAGATTCAGATCTAATGTTCAGATTCATTAGAAATCATATCAGATAGCCGAGCATGGTGGCACACGCTTGTAATCCCAGTACTTTGGGAGGCGGAGACCGGAGGATCCGGGTTCGTGGCCAGCCTTGGCTCTTTCTTTCTTTCTCTCTCTCTCTCTCTCTCTCTCTCCCTGTCTCTCTCTCTTTCTCTACCTAGTGAGGCCCTCCACAACTTCGTGAGACCCGGTTTCAAAATAAAGTACAAAAAAATAGGGCTGGGGGTGTAGCGCGGAGGTATAATGCCCCTGGGTTCAATCCCCGGTACCGCAAAAAAAA
>PVJS01041487.1:0-17941 GCA_004027185.1 Glis glis
CAGGGGTGTAGCGCAGAGGTAGAACGCCCCTGGGTTCAATCCCTGGTACCACACACACAAAAAAAGTATAAAAAATAGGGCTGGGGATGTAGCTCGGAGGTAGAACGCCCCTGAGTTCAATCCCCGGTACCACACACACACACACACACACACAATATATATATATATATATATGGGGCCGGGGATGTAGCTCGGAGGTAGAATGCCCCTGGGTTCAATCCCTGGTACCGCAAAAAAAAGAATAAAAATAAAATTTTATTTCAAAATAAAGAATAAAAAAAGGGGCTGGGGGTATAGCTCCAAGGTAGAATGCCCCTGGGTTCAATCCCCAGTACTGCAAAAGAAAAAAAAAAGAAAGAAAGAAAGAAAAGAAAAAAAGAAAGAATGGTTCCAGATTAGAGCTACCTGACTATAGATACTAAGGGTACAATTTGCTGGGCTGAGTGCTGCATACCTGGAATCTCAGCTACTTGGAAAGCTGAGCCAGGGGGATCACAAGTTCAAGGCCAGCCTGGGCAATTTAGCAAGACTATGTCTCAAAATAAAAAAAAATAAAAAGAGTTGGGGGTGTAGCTCAGTGGTAGAGGGTCCCTGGGTTCAATACTAGGGACTGGGAAAGGCAGGGGGTACAATCTGAAGGAAATAGAATTTTGTTAGCCTGGACAGGTTTTTACAAAAGGATAATCTCTGATATGAATTTTGGCAGTGCCCATTTATGATGTTGTGAAATATACATTTGGTCTTCATCCTCAATTCTCTGACATACAGCTTCTAAAACTACTAGAACCTCCAGAGTAATAACGAGTGTCTTTGGTATGCTAATGAGATGACTGGTGGCTGGAAGTACCCTCAGTAGCTTCAGGATGGGCCCTGGTCACCGAAAGACCAAGGCGGGATGAGAGGGCTGAAACTTGCAGTTCCGTTCTCCCACCTTTGGGGAGAGGGCTGCAGACTCAGATGCTCACTAATGAGCAATCATCTAATCACTCATGCCTATGCAATGAAGCCTCCATAAAAACAAAAGGTCTTAGTTCAGGACTTCTGGATAGGAGAAGAGGTAGAGAGAGGTTACTGGAGGGTGGTGCACCCAGAGAGGCATGGGAGATCTGCACGCCTTTTTTGTGTGTGTGTGTGTGTGGTACTGGGGGGTTGAACCCAGGGGAGTTCTACCTCCAAGCTACACCTCCAGCCCTATTTTATTCTTTATTTTGAAACAGGGTCTCACTAAGTTGTGGAGGGCCTCACTAAATAGCTGAGGCTGGCCGCGAACCCCCATCCTCCTGTTTCAACCCCCAGTCCATAAATAAATAAATAAATAAATGAATAGGAAAATGTAAATGAAGTGTTCCCTTGAGTTCTGTAAGCCATTCTGGCAAATCAAATGAACCCAAGGAGGGCAGTTGATCAGAAATTTCCAGACGCCTGGCCGGGCGTGGTGATGCATGCTTGTAATCCTGGTACTTGGGAAGCTGAGACAGGAGGATCACAGGTTTGCAGCCAGCCTCAGCTACTTAGTGAGACCCTCCACAACTTAATGAGATCCTGTTTCAAAAATAAATAATAAAAAATAGGGCTGGGGGTGTAGCTTGGAGGTAGAATGTCCCTGGGTTCAATCCCCAGTATTGCAAAAAAAAAAAAAAAAAATTCCAGATGCCCAAACTTATGACTGGCATCTGAAGAGGGGTGCAGTATTGTGGGGCTGAGCCCTCAATCTGTGGGATCTGACACTATTTCCAGGTAGACAGTGTGAGAATGGAATGGAATTAGAGGACACCAACTGGTGTCTATTGGAGAACCTGCCACAGAATTAACTGCTTGGTATGTGGGAGGGGTCACAGAAATATTTTGTGTTGTGGGAATATAGTAGGAGACACTGAGTTTATTTTTTTCCTGTATCTTTACACCATCCAACCACTATCTTGGGAAGAGAACATCTCAGACTTGTGGTATTTATGGTTCCATGGGCAAGGCTATGTGTCTTGAGGAGACACTACCTCTCTTTTTAGCTGGATTCCATTCAACCTTTGAGTTACGACCTGTCACTGGTATGATTCCAGGCTGAGCAAGCAACATTCTAGTCATACTTTGGCTTCCTCTGTAGCTCGCCTCGCAGGGAAAAGTGCTGGTCACGCTTGAAGTGCTAGTCTGGCCTGCAGGACTGGGAGTATTCTGCAGAGAAGTTAATGCAGTATCTCGGTTTGTTCCTCAGCCTCTGTGAGTTCAGTTAATGTGAGAAATTATCTCAAGTGGGCTGACAAATGGGGTGTTGGAGCCAGGGGGGCCACAAGCCAAGGAGCACCATCAATGAATGTGGCCTTTAGACCGTTAGAGAGCAGAGAGTGTATTCAGCACATCTCTATCCCCATTGTGCAGCACAGGGCCTGACTCCAGTAGAAGCTCATTTGTCTGAACTAGACATCCTTAATAGTAAAGCCCATTCTATAGTTGTGATCTCATTTTATAATTAATCAAAAAGCATATGATCACCAGAGAGATTTTTTAACCTTTAAAAAATAACTTAAACTGGGTGTGGTGGCACATGCCTGTAATCCCAGTACTTGGGAGGCTGAGACAGGAGGATCGCAGGTTCGCAGCCAGCCTCAGCAACTTAGACCCTGTTTCAAAATAAAAAATAAAACAGTGAATACATCAAAAAGTAAAGTATTTTCACAACTTATAAAAGGGCAGTATAAGCTGGGCGAGGTGGCACACACTTGTAATCCCAGTACTTTGGGAGGTGGAGACCGGAGGATCCGGGTTCGCGGCCAGCCTCAGCTCTCTCTCTCTCTCTCTCTCTCTCTCTCTCTCCCTCCCTCCCTGTCTCTCTCTCTCTCTACTTAGTGAGGCCCTCCGCAACTTCGTGAGACCCGGTTTCAAAATAAAGTATAAAAAAATAGGGCCAGGGGTGTAGCGCGAAGGTAGAATGCCCCTGCGTTCAATCCCCGGTACCGCAAAAAAAAGTAGCTGAGGCTGGCCATGAACCTGGACCCTACCGTCTTAGCCTCCCAAGTACTGGGATTACAAGCGTGTGCCACCACGCCCGGCTAAAATCTTTATTTTATAAAGGTGACTTTGAAAGTTATGAAGTGAAGGAGATTGTTCATGACATATCATTTGGGAAAAGTAGGTTACAGAGCATGTGTTATGATTCCATTTCAGTTTGAAGTGTATTACTTTAAAATGATAGGAATAATTTTTAAGATTCTGCATCAGACCTCAATTAAACGCCTGGTTCTGCCTTTCCAGCAGTTTCACCTTGGACTAGTTATTTAGCCTTTCTAAGTCTTTTTCTCTTCTTTAAAGGAGTCAGACAATCTCCTTTGTAAGATTAGAGATAAGAGGCACTGTTTTGGGCACAATCCAGGCCTTCTCCACTTGCACATCGAGTGGCAAGACACCCACAGAGCTGTCTTCATGATTGGGTTGCTCAGTAGGTCATTCAATTTGGGTTTTTTTTTATGATATATTCTAGGGAGTCAGGTTAAATTTGGGCATATTACTCAATCTATTTTCTAGGTCTAGAAAAATAAGTTAAAAGGACTTTAGTATTTAGACACATACTTTCTTTTTTTTTTTTTTGCGGTACTGGGGATTGAACCCAGCGGGATTCTACCTCCGAGCTACACCCCCATCCCTATTTTTTTTTCAGGGTCTCATTAAGTTGTGGAGGGCCTCCCTAAGTAGCTGAGGGTGGCCGCGAACCCCGATTCTCCTATCTCAGCCTCCCAAGTACTGGGATTACAAGCGTGTGCCACCACGCCCGGTTTTAGACACATACTTTCTAAATGAGAATGTATGTGTGTGTTTACTGTATACTCACAGGCAGTCCCTGACTTAGAATCATTTGACTTGGAATTTGTCTTCTTTGTAATGGTATAAAAGCCATATGCATTTGGTAAAAACTATACTTCAAATTTTGAATTTTGATCTTTTCTCAGGTTAACGATATGCAGTATAAGCCTCTCACCCAGTGCTGGGAAGTGCAGCTCCCAGCCACCCACACCATCACAAGGGCAAAAAAACTGATACACTACCATGTGCTGGGTTGCTACATTATGATGTTTGGAAGGTTAAGCCTATTAAATGCATTTGTGACTTATGATATTTTCAACCTATGGTGGGTTTATTGGGACATAACCCCATTTTAGGTTCAGGAACATCTGTATGATCAAGGTTTGTCATACGTATGAAAGAGATTTTGGATCTTGGATCCCCAAAGAGCCATCAAGGTTGACACCCTACTAGCTCTGGAGGAAAATATATGTATGGAGGATAAGGACAGTATTTACTGTTTTGCACGCTGGGAAATTTGGCCTGATTCCAACTCTGGTCTTCTGTATGCCAAACAGGGCTTCAGCATCCAGGCCTAGGTGGAAAGCAGGTCTCCCAGGTCTTTTGCCCTCAGAACCACACTCTGATCTTATCCTGGGAATGAATGAAAAAGGAAAACAAGAGAAAAAGAGCCCTTTTCTCCATAAAGCCTAACTAAAACTCCCTCCATTGTCCAAACTTTCCTCAGACTCCTCTGAACCCTCTTCTAGACTAGTCCTGGGCTTTGGTCCCTGAGGTTGCTAGGCCTGCCAAGCCCAGTTTTAGCAAATCTTGCTAAGTCAGTTTAGCAAGAATCCCCCACCCTTGATATCTGATCAGCCTTGATATCTGATCAAGTTCTTCACCCTCCACCTTTAATGTTTAAGCCCTTGGCTTACCTTTTGCAAGAACCTTATCAAGTCAGTTTATCACGAATCTCCCTGTCTCCTCTTACTAATTTTCCATCCACTGACCCCCTCACTCTGTGTGGTGACTATAAATTCTCACCTGCCCTTATTATATTCAGAGTTGAGCCTGAATCCATCGGATCTGATTGATCCATCGGATCTCCTTAGCCCCCTGCAAGTCTTCATTGCCGTAGACCCCCAGAATAAAGTTGGTCTTACTATTTTTTAAAACAAGTGTCAATAATTTTTTTCTTTAATAATCATGGCAAATGCAGCCCAGGCTACCACAGAGAACCACTTTTTAAAATCCAAAGGTTTAAACAGGAGCCAGCTAGAAAGGACATTCCATGCGTAAACAAACGCTTTACCCTCTTAGCCTCTTCAGTCCTTAGCTCCACCCTTAGCAATAAAACCCTCTTGTCCTTGACCTGTATAAACCCCACCCACCCGCTCCGCCCCTCTTGAGTTTGTGTAAGGAAATCCTTGCGCTCCCCCTAGAGGTCAGAGCGCAGGTCCAACATTTACTGAAAATTGTGTGTGTGTCAGTAAAGCAAGGGTTTTGCTTTCCCTGGGGGAGCTTAATTGAATATCAGAAATATCCTGTCTACACCTTCCTGCCACTGATTTTTCAATTCTTGCTTGTTCAGCCCATTTACAGGTGTTTCTTTGATATTATGTCCAGGAAGCCGGAGGACCCAGTCAGAACATTCTATCAAGTACAATCCAAGTGATTTTCCAAGTGTGTTCTGTGAGCCACCTGCATAAAAATATACTACACTGCTTGTTTACAGTGAGGATTTCTGGGTCCTGGCCCATAATCTTCTGAGTCAGAATTCTGGTGATTCTTGTGCACATTAAGGTTTGGGAACCACGGCTGTACACTGCTTGAAGGCATGCCTCCGTGCTATCTCATTTAAAATTGTGCTGTATGATGCTGTAATCAAGCTCATCAAACAGGATAATTAACACAATGGACCCAATATAATAACACATCAGTCTTCAAACACCCTGGCCCATTCAATCCTTTGAATCTAAGCCCTCAAATACTGAAAAAAAAATACTTGTCTCCCTTTCCTATCTTATTTTGCTCTGTGCAGAGAGAGGGGTATTATTTACTCCTTTATCTACTCCAGAGGTGGATTAATCTAGTGCAAGTTTCTCCATTGTTCCATTTCCCAAAGTTCCAAGGGGCCATCAGGAGCAGCCCCTTCTTAACAAATTTATGAAACCTAACCAATTGTGCATAAATACAATTGCTTAGTGTAATTTCTCTTTAGAAGCATCTTTTTTTTGCGGTACTGGGGATTGAACCCAGGGGCATTCTACCTCTGAGCTACACCCCCAGCCCTATTTTTTTATCCTTTATTTTGAAACAGGGTCTCACTAAGTTGCAGAGGGCCTCACTAAGTAGCTGAGGCTGGCACGAACCCGGATCTTCCTGTCTTAGCCTCCCAAGTAGTGGGATTACAAGCGTGCGCCACCACGCCCAGCTAGAAGCATGTTTAAAGTGTAAATTCATAGGCCTCACCCCCAAAATTTCCAGTGCTGTAGATCTTGGTTGGAACCAGGAACCTGCATCTCATCCAGCAGCCTGAGGTGACTGTGATGTGAATCCTTAGACTGTATTTTGGGAAACACCACCTTATACACCAGTCTTTCCCAACAAATGTGATGTTTCTAGGATGTTGAACAACCAAGTTCCACATAGATCTCATAAATTACAAATATCTAATGTTAACCTGAAGAAAGATAGTGGACTTGGGATGATAAATAGGTGGTAAGAGGCCAGGATTGCATCCTTTTGCTGCTGTTGTTCATAGAAGAGAATCGCTCTTTTCAGATTAACCTGAATTGGGCCTTTGGATGTGTCCTAAGACAAGACATAAAGTTGCCACTCACAATTGTTTGGGACTGATATCAGAGAAGAAATACACTAGACATTCCTAAGTAGGTGGGAAAAAAATGAAGATGTGCTATTTCAGAATGTTAAACCATGTTAAACCATCTGAATTTATTACCTAGAACTTACCACTTATGGCTATAAAAGTCCAGAAATGTTGTTGAGACAACTGGCTAATTATTAGGGGAAAAAATAATTAAATTTGCATGTGGAAAATATTGTTCATTGTGTCTTAAATTTAAAACTGGCGAGGATGTGGGGGAAAAGAAACACTTATACACTGTTGGCGGGACTGTAAATTAGTACAAGCACTATGGAGATCAGTATGGAGATTTCTCAAAAGACTAGGAATGGAGCCACAATATGACCTAGCCATACTACTCCTCAGTAGCTTTCTAAAGAATTGAAGTTAGAGCCGGGCGTGGTGGCGCACGCTTGTAATCCCAATACTTGGGAGGCGGAGGACCGGAGGATCCGGGTTCGCGGCCAGCCTCAGCTACTTAGTGAGGCCTCCGCAACTTCGTGAGACCCGGTTTCAAAATAAAGTATAAAAAATAGGGCCAGGGGTATAGCTCGGAGGTAGAATGCCCCTGGGTTCAATCCCTGGTACCGCAAAAAAAAAAAAAAAAAGAATTGAAGTTAGAATACTATAGTGATACATGCATACCCATGTTTATAGCAGCACAATTCACAACAGCCAAATTATGGAACCAACGTAGGTGTCCAACAGATGAATGGATAAAGAAAATGTAGTATATACACACAGTGGAGTTTTACTCAGCCATAAAGAAGAACAAAATTATGACATCTGCAGGAATATGGATGGAACTAGAGAATGTTATGCTAAGTGAGATCAGCCAGACTCAGAAAATCAAGAGCCGCATGTTTTCTCTCATATGTAGACACTAGAGAGGAAGTAGGAAAGAAGGGACTTAATAAAAATATGGAGAGAGGCCAGTAAAATAGTGGAAGGGGATTTGGGGAGAGAGGAAGGGAGGGGAAAGTGAGGCTTGAGGAAGGAAACAGATCAAATAATGCTATGTTTGTACATGAATGCATCACTACAAATGACACTGGGGTGGAGGGGGAGGGAAAGAGGAGGGAGGGTCAGAGCTAATCGCATCAAGAGGTGTTTGTATCTATGAATGTATCACTTTGAATCTCACTGTCATGTATAACCACAATGCACCAAATTTTTTAAATAAGTAGATTTTTCCAGTCTAAACAATTTTAAATTCATTTAAATAATTTAATCTACCTAAAAGTAGACACAATGAAAAGGAAGTCTTCAGCTGTAGAGGCAAATATAACTAAATTCTGAAATAAAGGCATAAATATTGGAAATAAAACCACTACAAGGAAATATAGGTGGATGTTTGCATAGAATTGTGGATAGTACATGATTTCTGAGTTAGTGATAAAAAGAGAAACCATAAAGGGGAAAAATGGTGGAATTTAACATATAAACATTAGCATTTTTATATGACAAAACACCACAAATGGAGATTTCCATCAAAGATAGGAGCATCTTGGGGCTGGGAAACTAGCTCAGTAGTAAAGTGTTTACCTAACATGCACGAGGCCTTTGGTTCAATCCTCGGAGGGGAGAGAGAGAGACAGAGACAGAGAGAGACATACACACACGCATCTGAGCCCACAACTCAGAAATTTGGAATTTTGTGTGTCCAAAATTTTTAAAAAAGCCCAGTGTGGTGTCACATGATTGTAATCCCAGTACTTGGGAGGCTGAGACCAGAGGACCGGGTTCGCGGCCAGCCTCAGCTACTTAGTGAGGCCCTGTTTCAAAATAAAGAACAAAAAATAGGGCTGGGGGTGTAGCTCGGAGGTAGAATGCCCCGGGTTCAATCTCCAGATCCTCAAAAAAAAAAAAAAAAAAAAAAAAAGAAAAACACTACACTAATGAGGGAGGGTACCTTTCATATGTAACAAACTCTGAGGAGACTCTGCCAGAGTCAGGTGCATTATTTTGAAGGTAGCCATCCATCAAGGGAATGTTAGCTTAGACTCTTCTTCTGTCTTCAAACTCTAAACTCTAACTAATTTAAACAATAGGAGAGTATTAGTTCAGTATTAGTACTAGAAGTGCAGACACAGGTAGATTTGAGACTAACTAGCTGGGCGTGGTGGCGCACGCTTGTAATCCCACTACTTGGGAGGCTGAGATTGGAGGATCCGGGGGTTCCCGGCCAGCCTCAGCTACTTAGTGAGGCCCTCCGCAGCTTAGTGAGACCCAGTTTCAAAATAAAGAATAAAAAAATAGGGCCGGGGTGTAGCTCAGAGGTAGAATGCCCCTGGGTTCAATCCCAGTACCGCAAGAAAAAAAAAAAAAAGACTAAATTCAGGAACTCTGGCTCCATTTCTCTACAACTCTCTTGTCTCTGCCTTCCCCTATGTGCTAAATTCATCCCTGGACTTCAGCTAGGCCCCACATCCCACGCAGCATCCAGAGGAAGAAACCCAGCTCTTCCTGAGGCTCCCTTGAGAATGAAGGAGCTTTTCCTAGAAGCCCCTGGCTAATCCTTCTCGTAGTACACTGATCTAAATTTGGTCATGTATCCATGCCTGAATTAATCCCTGAGGTCAGGGAAATGCCATACACTGGTCCAGTAGGATATTTGAGAAAGTAAACATTCTTTGAGAGTTTAGTGATTTGCATGTGTATGTTTGAGGGAGGGAGAATATCCCTGTGAATAATTACCTTTTTCCACCTCTTCTCCTCTTTGGCTGTGGATTTCATGCTTATAGGTTCCATACATATTTTGGTTGCCTGAAGTTCTTCTAGTAGTTTCTTCAAAAGGGGCTGTTGGCCAGGCATGGTGGCACACACTTGTAATCCCAGTATTTGGGAGGCTGAGACAGGAGAATCGCAGGTTTGTGTCTAGCCTCAGCTACTTAGGGAGGCCCTCGGCAACTTAGTGAGACCCTGTTTCAAAATAAAGAATTAAAAAAAATAGGCTGGGGGTATAGCTTGGAGGTAGAATGCCCCTGGGTTCAACCCCCAGTACCACACACACAAAAAAAGAGCACGGGAAGGCTACTGAAAACCATATTTCTTAAATTGTTGAATGTTCAAAATATATGTCTATTGATTTTCACCGACAATACCAATTTGATCAGGTATGAAGTTTTGGGGCTTCACTTTATTTCTTTAAAATTTCATATATGTTGCTATGGAGTCTCTTGTGATGCTATGGATATGTCCGATACCAGCCTAATTTTATTTCTCCCTATAAATTTATCTTTTTTGCCTATTGCAAAAATTTTTACTACCATTTGCTAAGATATATTTGTGGTTTATTTTTTCCCACTATACAATGTGCTTTTCAATCTGTATGTTCAGATATTTTGTTTCTAGACATTCTTTTGGTTTTTATAAACTTGGAATTTTGCCGGGTATGGTGGCACATGCTTGTAATCCCATACTTGGGAGGCTGAGACAGGAGGATCACAGGTTCGCCACCAACCTCAGCTACTTAGTGAGGCCCTTTGCAATTTAGTGAGAGCATGTTTTGAAATAAAGAATAAAATAGGGCTGGGGGTATAGCTCGGAGGCAGAATGCCCCTGGGTTCCATCCCCAGTACCATAATCTTGGAGTTTATATATCTATTTTGGTTTTCTTAGTCACAGACACAAGTTAGGTACATATTTGATCTCTGTTTTTTCTAACTCTATATTTGTTATTTATCTCTAACTCCCTTTAAACTCTATTTGTTACGATCTCTATTTCTATTCCTATGCAGATCTGCCAGTGATAATTCTTTTAGCTTCTGTTTATCTGGAAATGTCTATATATTGTCTTAGGTTTTTTGTTTCAATTTTTTATTGTGCTAAAATACACATAACATAAAATTTACCATCTTAAGCATTTTTAAGTGTGTGGTTCAGTAGTATTAAGTACATTCAGATTAATGTGCAACCATCCCCCCAACCATCTCCAAACCGATTTTCATCTTGCAAAAAAACCCCTCTGTATCCATTAACTTCCCATTTCCTCTTCTCCCTTGTTTCCAGCAACTACTGTCTTATTTTCTGTCTCTATGAATTTGACTATTGTAAATATGTCATATAAATAGAAGGATATGGTATTTTTGTGACTGGCTTAACTCAGCACAATGTCCTCAAGGTTCATCCATGTTAAAGCATCCTTTTAAGGCTGAATAATATTCCACTGCATGTATGTGTTATGTTTTGCTTATCTGTTTAGCTGATGATGGGCACCTTTAAGCTGTGAATAAAGCTGCCGTGAACTTAGGTGTACAGATCTCTTCAAGACCCTGCTTTTGCATATCATTTAGATCCATGGAAGTAAAACCAGAAGAAACAGCCAAAAACATCTAAAGTTGCCTAAAAGGAGTGGGAATATGGGGATGAAGATCAGAGGGACAGAATCCAGCTATTTTCCACTGTAAGCTAATAGTTCTACTTAAAATTTTAAAGAGGCATATGCACTGGTTTAATAAAAACAAAACAAAACAGAAAATCATGTCCCATGTATGATCAAAGGTCCAGAATACTAATGACATAACCGTATTTCTCTCTCTTTTTCTTTCTATTGTAGTTAACTACTCAGTTTCCTCCTAAAGAGTTCTTGGATCTCAGTGCAGTATCTCACCCATGTCCTGTGAATTTCTTCTCTAGGCTGCCTTGCAGTTTCTGTCCTTGCTCTTTTCTTTTCAAAGGCCAATTGAAGGCCACACCCTTGTCAGCCTGTTGACTCATCTGTTCCAAGGCTGCCAATATCTGGTGTCAAGTTGTTGGTGTTTGTGCCAACGATGCTACTTCTTGTCACTGCTGAAGCTGCTGGCTCCAAGGCTGTTGACATTTTACACCCTCACTACAACCCCCCCCCAGTTGTGTTTTCCTAAATAGGAGAAATTTTTATCAATTCACAGAATCAGAAAACTATATTCTCTCCAGAGCATCTGCATTTATCTTTTATGAAAACCATGGATAGGCGATGGACTTTGCTATTTTCTTTGGGTTGGTTCCAGAAAGCTCTTAGCTAAGTTTGCATTGCACAGAAGGTGGTAAAGATCTTATGCTTTGTATGTTCATAGATTAGTTCCAATAAATTTCAGACTTCATTTGTTTTACCCCTGTGTTTTTACTTGTCATTCATTCATTCATCCATTCAATGCTGTATTTATTTTGGTAAGGTGACTCAATCCTTTTTTATTTTGGAACAAGGTAGAAAAATATGTAAATAATTGAACAAAGAAATAATAAAGCCGGGCATAGTGGCGCAGGCCTGTAATCCCAGTTCTTGGGAGGCTGAGACAGAAGGGTCACAGGTTCATGACCAGCCTCAGAAACTTAGCAAGGCCCTCAGCAACTTAGTGAGACCCTGTTTCAAAATAAAAAATAAAATAGGTTTAGGGGTGTGGCTTGGAGGTAGAATGACCCTGGGTTCAATTCCTAGTATCACAATAAATAAATAAATAATAAAAGTTTTTAACTTAAAAAAAAACCTTTTCCTTTTATTAAAATTCATTTATCTTAGCTACTAGCTATCTTGATTACTGTAGCTTTATAGTGACTCTTAAATTAGTATGATTTCTTCAACTTTATTCTTTTATTTAAAATTGTTGTAGCTATTTTGGTTCCTTTGTCTTTTCTTTTTTTTTTTTTTTGCGGTACTGGGGATTGAACCCAGGGGCATTCTACCTCCGAGCTACACCCCCAGCCCTATTTTTTATTCTTTATTTGGAAACAGGGTCTCACTAAGTTGCAGAGGGCCTCACTAAGTAGCTGAGGCTAGCCGCAAACCCCGATCCTCTGGTCTCTGCCTCCCAAGTACTGGGATTACAAGCGTGCGCCACCACACCCGGCTTCCTTTGTCTTTTCTATGAATTTTAGAGTCATTTTGTCTATGTTCACAAAAACTACTACTGGAATCGGGCGGGGGTTGCTGGAGATTGAATTCAGGGGCATTCACCTCCAAGCCACACCCCCAGCCCTATTTTACTTTATATTTTGAAACAAGGTCTTGCTAAGTTGCTGAGGCTGGCCTCGAACCTGCGATCCTCCTGTCTCAGCCTCCCAAGTATTGGGATCACAAGCGTGTGCCACCACGCCTGGCTAGAATTTCTTAAAACACTTTTATTGAGCTGTACAGCTGAAGCCATTACTATCTGCATTTTGATACTTTTGGTTTGTATTTGCTTTACTCATTTGTCTAACCTTACTAGCAACCTTTGTCCTCCTCCTGGCAGGAAATCAGGTCCATAAAAAATACTGCATTTGACAGGCTGCTTCCCATAGTCTCGTGTGTTTTCACCACAATATTTGGTTTTGTCCAACCTTTTCTTCTCCAGCCCAGTTTCTGTCCTACTGTGGACACAGAGCCTTGTCTGGGATCCAACTGCAATATCTTCCTAGAGAAATGTTGCTCAGTATCAAAGGAGATTTAGAGTGGAAGAGAGTAGGAAGCGCTGGCAGGCTCGGAGTTGTTTCTCTCTCCCCACCTCCTCACTCCCCAACACCCACCCCATGGGTTCTCTTTGGCAGGAGCTCTGTGCCACCAGGTTCCTAGCCAAAGCTTCCCTGGCAGCACTTACCAACACATTCGTTTGGCTAAGTGCCTTAGAAAATGTGAAGCAGAGGTTGCAGACTGGTGACCCCCACCAAGACGCATTTCCTTTGACCTTCACAGTTTGTGAATTTGTTAAATTTGTTGCCTACATGTAGAAATCAGAGCGTTTACATAAATCCCCTTTCCTGACTTCTATTTTTCTCATGGAAATTGGGAAGATCTGGCCACGTGGGTCCCAGATTCTTGCATAGCAACGATATGCTGGTACCGGATCCCCACTTTAAACAAGCGCTGTATTCTTGACTGTTTGCACACCTCCCAGATAACTGCTTCATCATTTGTGTTACCTGTTTAGATCCGGTAGGATCTGATTTTATAACCACAAGTTTAGACTATTATCAATAGTCCCTCAATCTCTTTCTAATAAACAAAACACAGGAAACATTATTAACAAGTTTAGCAATATTCTCTTACTAAAACTCAGACACACTAAGTTACATATGGATAGCAAAACTTTAATGATGTAAAGTTCATGTTATTTTTCTTTTTTTTTTTTTTTTTTAGTACTATGGAGTGAACCTAGGGCTTCACAGATGCTAAGTAAGCATTCTACCTGAGTTACATCCCCAGCCCTTTTTATTTTTTATTTTGAGACAGGGTCTCCCTAAGTTGCCTAGGCTGTCCTCAACCTTGGCAATCCTCCTGCCTCAGCCTCACAAATTGCTGGGATTACAGGCATGCATCACCATGTTAGGCTCACATCAGTCTTTTAAATAAGTTGATTTCACCCCTTACCACTGCACCTGAGGATGTGTGCTTCCATTCTTTAACTTTTGTTTCTTAAAAAATGAAGGTCTTGCTGGGCCTGGGGACGCAAGCCTGTAGTCTCAGTACTTGAGAGGCTGAAACAGAAGGATCGCAGGTTCAAGGCCAGCCTCAGCAACTTAATGAGATCCTGTCTCAAAATTAAAAATAAAAAGGGCTGGGGGTGTAGCTTGGAGGTAGAGCACACCAGGGTTCAATCCCCAGTATCTATCTCTCTCTCTCTCTCTCACAGTATTTGGGAGGCTGAGATAGGCGGATCGCAGGTTTGAGGCCAGCCTCAGCAACTTAGCAAGACCCTATTTCAAAAGAAAATAAAATAAGGCTGGAGGTATAGCTTGGAGGTAGAATGCCCCTGGGTTCAATCTCCAGTACCAAAAAAAAAAAAAAAAAGCAAAAACTCAGGCTCCTGAAAAAATATATTTCAAGTAAAATAAAAAAATAACTAGTTTTGGTAGTCAAACAATAATTTCAAGGACTCTCAAGTGAACATTACAAATCATTCAGTTCCTTTCTTCTGAATATGAGGCAACTATCCAAGAATGAAAGAAGTTCCATGCTGTGTATTATGTTTTGAAGCTGTGAGAACTTCTTGATAAATTGGTCACTGTGGGGGGGACAGCATAGGGTCTGCCTCTTCAAATACTGGAGATCGCACCATGGTTTGTATATTGTTTTAGAAATAACTTTTAGTTGGAGAAACTTCAAGGAGTTCATTTTAAGTTCAGTTACATTTGAAGTGATATAATTTATTATAATTTATTAGTCGTTGAATATCCATGTGCTCCCCCACATTTCCCAGCTCCCTTGCTGGTAGGTGGGTCTATGTGAGTAGTTATGACAAGTGAGCTGTGAGTAGAAGTGACATGTGTCACTTTGGGGACAAAGCACAGAGAGAAAAATCACTCGTTAGCTCTTGATGCCTCTCTCTTTTCCTGCCACAGCAAGTGAAGGCCAAGAGAAACCATACCCGAAAGATGGAAATAACTTGCTCAGAAGGGAGACGTCTGGAGGAGCCACAGTACCTGTAGTCAACTTTGTGTGATTGAAAAATAAACGCTAAGCCGGGTGTGGTGGGGTACTCCTATGAGCCCAGTACTTAGGAGGCAGAGACAGGAGGATTGTAGGTTCCAGGACAGACTCAGCAAGTTAGTGAGACCCTCAGCAACTTAGCAAGACCCTGTTTCAAAATAAAAAAATAAAGTGGCGGGGGACATAGTTCAGAGGTAGAATCCCCTGGATTCAATCCTTAGTACCAAAAAAAAAAAAGAAAGAAAAAGAAAAAGTAACTTTACTGAGTTAAAACAATAAAATTTGGGGATTCTTTATTACAGCAACATAACATAACCTAGTCTATCCTGATTGACACTTTAACAATACTGTCTCTTACATTAGCCATATTATTATTATTATTATTATTATTATTACTATTGGGTACTGGGAATTGAACTCAGGGGTGCTTCTGAGCTACACCCCCAGCCCTATTTTAGTTTTTATTTTGAAACACGGTCTCACTAAGTTGCAGAGGGCCTCACTAAGTAGCTGAGGCTGTCCTCGAACCTGCAATCCTCCCATCTCAGTCTCCCAAGTACTGGGATTACAGGCGTGTGCCACCACGCCCAACTACATTAGTCATATTTTAAACTTCCTACAATTATCTAGAACACAGTTTATGATCTTTAACATTCATACAGACTTGAAAGTTTAAAATTTCTATTGGTAAAACATCTCTTGTTGAAAAAGCTTGATGGCAAAGGAATTCTTATTTTTTCATCTTGAGTGAGAAGAGAGCCCAAATTAAAATATGTTACCTATGATCAGTACAAAACATAGTCAAATTTAGTCTTAAGATTTTGATTCAATCTGAATAATTGGGCAACCCAAATTATTTTTGTTTAGTTTGTAAGTGGTAAATTCATAATCTTTATGCACAGACTAAGAGATTTAGAAGAATAGCATAAATGTTCTTTTAGGACTAAGTGGTTTATTTTTCCATTAATTTCCTTTAATTAATTAATTTCCCTTTAACTTCCTTGTAGAGGAGTGATTTTAATTTTAATTTGTTTCTACAAAATTGAGAGTCAAAGGTTAGGTAACTTACACTAAACCATACAACAAAATAATGGAGAAGGCTAAAACCAAAACCCAACTCCTTGTTTCCTCTGTGTCTTTGCTTCCTCTAAGAGTTATAGGGTGGACCAGATGAAGAGATGAAACAGTTGAGATTATATTTCCATTTCCAGGAATGATGAGTTTAATAATTTAGATAAATGTTCCCACTGAAGATGAGTAGAAAGCTGGGACAAAATCTAACATCGTCTTTCTCAAAAGAGCAGACATATAGTGAGGAATTATGAGGCTAAGATCCTGGAATGGACAAAAATCTACAGCAATGACCATGGTTTTGGGGACACTTTTGTCCTGAGGATATTTAGTAATCCAGATCAGGTGGCTGAGATGCTTCCCAGCACCTCAAGGGCACAGGGGACAAAAGTTGGAAATCTAGGGCCCACCAGGGGTAGGTAAGTGCCCTACACCTAGAGTTGGGACTGAAAAGACAAACACTAGAAATAAGGGTGAGTTGAAGGTGAACCAGCCCTGAAACTGTAGGGGGTGACCTTGGATTGCTGATGCCCCAAGTGCGGGGCAGAAACAGTAGAAATTCTCTTTGGAAGTAGAGAACATCAGCCAGGCATGGTGGTACACATTTGTAATCCCAGTACTTGGGAGGCTGAGACAGGAGGATCCAGGTTCGCAGCCAGCCTCAGCTACTTAGTGAGGCCCTCCACAACTTAGTGAGACCCTGTTTCAAAATAAAGAATAAAAAACAGGGCTGGGGGTGTAGCCCAGAGGTAGAGTGCCCCTGGGTTCAATCCCTGGTACCACCAAAAAAAAAAAAAAAAAAAGAGAACATCATAGTAGTTCTAGATTATGATTTCTAAACTATTTTAATGCACCTGTATCAATTTAATTGAAATATTTGCAGAATTGAAAAGTTGGAACTCAATGGGTTAAGAAAGAGGATATGTGAGACAAGTCAAAATAAGCCATTCAGAATGAAGCACACAGAGAAAAAATAATGGACAAAGAAAAGATAGAATGGAGTGAAAACAGCTAGCATATTCGATTGGAGTCTTGAAAGAAGTCTAAGTGAATGGGACAGGAGCAACATTTAATGAGACAATAGCTGAGAAATATGGAAATCCAAGAAGCCCAGTGAATCACAAGAACACACAAAACGAAAGTCACACAGAGACACATGATAGGGAAACAAAACCAAAGGGTAAGAGAAAATATGAAGCACAACCAGAGGCAAAGTTTACCTTCAAAGAAGCTGTCATTAGACCAACTACCAGCTTCTCAGCAGCAACTGTGGAAGCCAGAAGATTAAGGGATGATGCCTTTAATGTGCAGAAGTGAATAGCTGTCAACTTTGAATTACATACCCAGCTAAAATAGCACCGAAACACTGTGAAAACCGCCTTGATTCAGCGACTAAAGGTTTCCCCTCTGAGATCTGCTGCAGGTACCAGTCTGTGCATACTGTTTATCCTTCTCTCACCCTCCTCCTCAACTGACAAGCTGTGTGCTCCTAACTCTGCAAGGAGCCAGAGTAGAAGTGAGAGTAAGAATGGTAGGAAGGCAAGGGGAGGGGGGAAAAGGTTGTTACCTGGCTGACATTTTCTGGGTTTCACATTCTCTAGGGCTAGTGAAAGTCTGAAACTGGCCCTCTCAAGGGGAATTTCCAGAATTCTTCATGAATATTCACTGGGTTGTCCACTTTTTTTTTGATTTGCAAGAGTTCTTTGCACATTCTAGATACAAGTCTTTTTTCAGTAATATTTTGCTACAAATCTGGTTTCCCATTCTGTGGCTTACCTTTCCCCTCTCTCTCTCTCTCTCTCTCTCTCTCTCTCTCTCTTTTTTTTTTTTTGCGGTACTGGGGA
>PVJS01041488.1:0-17941 GCA_004027185.1 Glis glis
GGAGGTAGAACGCCCCTGGGTTCAATCCCCGGTACCGCAAAAAAAAAAAAAAGAAATGTCACAGGGGGCCCGGGCATGGTGGCGCACGCTTGTAATCCCAGTACTTTGGGAGGCGGAGACCGGAGGATCCGGGTTTGCGGCCAGCCTCAGCTCTCTCTCTCTCTCTCTCTCTCTCTACCTAGTGAGGCCCTCCACAACTTCATGAGGCCCGGTTTCGTTTCAAAATAAAGTATAAAAAAATAGGGCCGGGGGTGTAGTGCGGAGGTAGAACACCCCTGGGTTCGATCCCGGGTACCGGAAAAAAAAAAAAAGAAATGTCACAGGGGCCAAGGGGAGGCAGCAGAGAAAATGGAATGTAGATATTCCTGGGTATATGTGAGTGGCTGGTTCCAGGATCCCATATACAAAAAAATCTGAGGATGCTCAAGTACCTCTATAAAATGGCACAGTATTTGCATATAGCCTGTGTATATCCTCCTGTAGATGTTAAATCATCTCTATATTACTTATAATACCCAATAATGCAAGTGTTATAAAATAATTATACTATATTATTTAGAGAATAACAATAAGGAAAAAGTCTGTGCATGACCAGTACAGACATGATATGTTTTTAAAAATATTTCTGATCAGTGGTTGGTTGAATCAACAGACACAGAACTCACAGCTACAAAGGGCTGTCTGTGCTCTGATTCCTCCTCCTCCTCCTCCTTGCTCTTTGAGGTGAATAGGAGGAATGTCATCTATTTTCTGGGACAAGAACAGTATTGTCTTCAGTTAACGTGCAGGGATCAGGAGGGGCAGACCACTTCCATACTGGGGTCACCATGGGAGGAAACAGTGAAGAAAACGAAGAACCATTCACAGTAACACATCCCGGGAAGGATCTGTGGGACAGATAGAAGATGGGGAGAGGAGGAGCACAGCAGAAAATGGGGCTGCATGACCAGAATGATGTTTTTCTATAGAAGGATTAGCAAGTCAGGCTGTTGGAAGGTCTGGTAAAATTCATATCAATGCCATGGCGGTTCTCTCTCTTGGTAGTCCATCTTGGAAGCCAAGAAAAGTGCATCTCAGGAAGCATGTGGCAGATGGTAAGGACCCACACAGAGGTGTGCTGGGGTTGCCATGCACCGACTCCAGAGAGCTGACTGCACACACCTCTTTTCCACTCTGGGTTCAATCGCCTCATACAGGTGACTTGAAATAGTTTCTGTACGTTAACATACACTACAAGTCAGGATCTCCTACCTCCACAACCAGTTGTTTACATATGCAACTAGAGGGATAACTATATGCTATATTCAGAATCACTTCTCATTCATAACTAAAATCATTACTGTAGTAAGCTCATTATCTTCTCCAAAACAAGAGTTCTTATCCTCATCCTCCCACACCCATACAGTCTCCTGTTAGACCTGCCTGACCAAGACAGTGATACGCTGTGGTCACTTATGTTTAGAGTGAGGTTTAGGTGGGCATCACATTAGCACAAGGATATGGGCTGGGGTATAACATTGAAAATCATGACATATAAGCAACAGAATAATGAATTTGTACATTGGGAGCCCCCCATAGCATGAGGTACACGAATACACTGGATATGTTGACACTGTGACATTTGTCTTGTTCAAAATAGTCAACAGATGCAGCATCCCATTGGAGGGTTGGGTTTACCAATGGGAAGTTCTATTACGAATCTAACATAGATATAATCTACCATGTTAGAAATGTTGGTAGCTATGAATTACCAAACAACAATAAATGGACTTTAATGATCTAGCAATATCAGGAACAAGCCATGAAAAGACATGGAGGGAACTGAAATGTATATTACAAAGGGAAAGAAGCCAATCTGAGAAGGCTACATACTGTAAGATTCCAACTTTTTATGACATTCTGGAAAAGGCAGAATTATGGAGACAGTAATAAAAAGATCAGTGGTTGCCAGGGTTTGGAGAGAGGGACAGATGAATAGGCAGAGCACAGAGGATTTTTCGGGCAGTGAAAGTACTGTGTAAGATACTATAATGGTGAATACATGTCATTGTACATTTGTTCAAACCCATAGAATGTACAACGCCAAGAGTGAACTATGGACTTTAGGTGATAATGATGTGTCTGTGTAGGTTCATCGATTGTAACAAATGTACCACTAAGTGCTGGATGACCATAGTGGGAAATTCTGTACATGTGTGTGGGAAGAGGATATGGGAACTCACAGTACTTTCTGCTCACATTTGCTGTGAACCTAAAACTATTCTAAAAAAAATGAAGTCTTTTTAAAAGGGCAATCAGAGGTGGGTCTGAGGGAGGGATGATGGAGTTTTTATGATGTGAATGTTAATAACCTCAGTGTAATCCAGATTCCGTCAACATAAATGCAGCTCTTAAATCCACTTGTGAAAATGTCTATTTCTAAATTCATGAACCCTGATATTCTGTCAATAATAAATGATATGGATATGAGTAAAAAAATTTAAAGGCTCTTGAGTAATTTTGAAAACTTAAAGAATACTTCACACCCTTCTTTCTTTGGGATTATAGGAATATATTCCATATGTTCCAAACCTGAACTATTAAATGATCATAACTATGTGGAGAGGATCTTTGCCCTTCAAGAATACAGGAGAGATTGACTCTAAAAGTTGGAATGTGCTGATGTATGGCAGCGGCATGGAATTCATTTAGCTCACTGTAAACTCAAAAACAGCTTTTAGGCAGACATTATTATTCCCACCTTATTCATATTTTGCATCAAGCAAAATATCAGGTTTTGATCTTATAAACATGTTTTGCTTTGTGGTGTCTATTTCTTCAGGCATCTAAACTCCCTGTTTGTAGAAAGGAATACCACTTTTCTCTAGCTAATTGGCTCAGAGTTATATGAGGAAATTTAGCAACTGGGCCAGAAGCATTGAACAAGAGAAGACACAGTAGAAATAGACCTATGAACTTGTCATGGAAAAAAACAATAGATAGAACTTGGGTCGATGAAGAATCCTCAGAAAGAAGGCAGCGTTACAAATGCAAGAGAGGACAAGAACTGAAGCCATTCTCTTAGTAAGGATCAGAAGGTTAAAGGGAGATAAGGAAGGGATGGTTCTAGGTGTTAATACAAAAAACAAGAAGAGAGGAAGATGGCCCAGAGTTGGAGGCACTCACCAACTGTGGGCCAGTGGAGATGATGGCTAG
The DNA here is from genome assembly GCA_004027185.1 of Glis glis. Lineage (NCBI taxonomy): Eukaryota > Metazoa > Chordata > Mammalia > Rodentia > Gliridae > Glis > Glis glis. The sequence continues at coordinate 3,196 of PVJS01041488.1, forward strand.
CAATAAGTTAGAGGAAGGAGAGGTTAAAATTTAAAATTATATTATATTAATATATTAATTATGTAATTAATTATATAATATTGATAATTATAACAGCATAAATTATGTTTATATTTATTATTATAAATTATAATATTAATAATTATATAATATTAATATTTATATAAAAATTATATTTATATTTATTTTAAACTGTAGTATTAATTATATAATATATTAATTTTAATATTATTGATTTTAAATTTTAAATTATATGTATAATTTTTATATACGTATTTATTTATATTTTTATTTCTGTATCTCAGCTCTAGCTTGAACCCAAACCTATTCTCATCATGGGAAGTAATGTAATTAAAGTAAAAACTCCAATGAGCTTGCTCCTGAGGCTCTGAATCTGAACTGGGTAGACCCTGACAATGGACACCTCTTCACCTGCCAAACACCAAGATCAGAGTCTTCCCACTGTGCCATGCCACTGTCATGGAGTGGGAACATAAAATAACAATTCTTTCACTGGGGGGGGTGTAGTGGTGTACCCCCCCAGTGGTGTACCGGAGTGGTGTACTCCCAGTGCTTGGGAGGCTGAAACAGGAAGATTGAAGGTTTGAGGCCAGCGCACTAGAACTTAGTAAGACCCTGTTTCAAAATTTAAAAAAAATTAAAAGAACTGGGGATGTAACTCAGTGGTAGAATGCCCCTGGGTTTAATTCCCAGTACCAGAAATAAAAAAGAATAGAAATTATTATTATTATACCAACAAGTTTTGAGGAATTCAAACCAAACCAGCACCTCCATTTCTTTGCTTCTCTTTTCCTCCCCTCCTCTTGCTGACTTACATGTTTCTGCTTCCCGACCCCTGGTTCTACACCACTGATGAGAATTGCCCCGTGTCTTAGTGATTCTCAAGCTTAAGTGCCAATTAGACTCACCTGGGCATATTTTGCCACTTAGAAACCTGGGCCTCACCCAGAAAAACTCAACCAAAATCTAGGGAGTGGGAAAAGCCTAAATAATAATACCATGTTTAAGTGTTCCCCCAAGTGACTATGTGTGGTCAAGTTTCAGAAGGACTGAGGGAGAACATTTTTTTTCTCTCAATCGTCCATGATGAAACAAGAAACGGGATGGTATTTATTTAATTTTTGAACAGGTTTTTAATTCTTAGATCCAAACTAGGGCCTCTGCTGTGAGATAATTTGTCTATCAACAAAACTACCTTCAAAATGTTTTGAAGACTGATTTCTTGTTCTCAGCACAAAGAACAGCATATGCCATTATCAAAGTACCAACAGGAATCTGGATTTAAACAGATCTGGCATTTTTCCTTTATGCCTTTTCTAAAAATCAATTTATTATCATCTTCTCTACAAGAAACAGCAAGAAGTGAGCATTTCCCCTGGGTAACTGCTTAATGTGAGTGCCAATAATTCCTTTCTAAACAACTCAGATATACAACAAGGGTCTGCTAAGGAGAAAAATGAAATATATTAAATTATGAGAACAGCTTCCAAATTCCGAAACTTTAAAGCAATTTCAGATTATAGAAGGTCATTGCAGTAGCTGGGGTATAACTTGCAATGTCAAAAAAACTAGAGGATCCTGGCCGGGCATGGTGGTGCACACCTGTAATCCCAGTATTTAGGAGGCTGAAACAGGAGGATCGCTGGTTTACAAGCAACCTCAGCAACTTATTGAGGCCCTCTGCAACTTAGTGAGACCCTGTTTCAAAACAAAGATAATAAAATAGGGTTGGGGTATAGCTCAGAGTAGAATGCCCCTGGTTTCAATCCCCAGTAACACCAAAGCGGGGGGGGGGGGCACCACCACCACCAAAAAAAAAAAAAAAACCTAGAGGATCCTGAAAAGTACCTCTAGCACTTTTCAGAACATGACACAATGAAAAACCTGCAAAGAATTCCTTGTTCCTAGAAACATGAGATCTTGTTAAGAATAGAAACTATTGATTTTGGGAGGTGGGTGTTTCCCAGGACTCACTATCTTCTGACTAGAGTATATATTATAAAGGAACACTGGATGTCAGTGTTTGATGGTATAAGCCAAAGATGTTTCCTTAGACACAATCCAAGTTTCTGTCCCCCCAAGCATCCTGTCATAGTCATGGTGGAGAACACATGTTTGTGACAATGTGCACATCTGGTAAGATAACATGCATGTGAGCTTCAGTATTTTCAGCATGTATGCAAGCTATGCAAGCTTTTAGATTGTCTTCAGGGTTGAGTTTCCTTGACCTTGTATTTGGAAGACCTTTCCATAGTGTTTAGATCACTTGATGAAGTTTTTCACAGTCAATTTCCACATTTTACTGATATACCACTTTGTCTATCATAGAAAAAAATCCTGAAGACTCATCTCCTTTTTGGTTCTGAGTCTTGAACCCAGGGCATTCTATCTCCAAGCTACACCCCCTCACCTCCTTTTTGAAGATTTAAAAAGTTAAATTCTAAACTGACTAAACATTTGTACAACTCTGGTTCCCAAATTTTTGTATACCTGCCTATGTTCTTCATTCCCAAGTACCATATTCCCATCCAGTTACACATGTAAGAAGTCATACTTTGTCCCAACAAGTAAAATGCTGAGTAAACAGAAATAGCAAAAACTCATGTTGGATGTGCAAGAGAAGTGAGGGTACAGGAAAAACTGCTGCCCCCAAGATTAGAGACGGGCAAGTACAGGGCAGCATGGCTTCTAGAAGCAGAGGCTCAGAAGTAGAGTTCCATGGGAATCAGTACCTGGGTTGGTAAACCTGAACTTTAATGGATGAGTTGCTGGAGGCTCAGTGCAGACAAATCTGAAAGTTATGAACTCCAGGGAGACAATTTTTTTTAGATCATTTTTCCACAGTAAATATCAGAGAGAAATGTCTTTATGCTTCTAATAGAGGGAAGGGAAAGGAACCATTTTGAAATATACCAGAACACCCTGTTCTTAAGCCCATTTTCAGGAGTAACTGACTAATAGGATCCTACCCTGCTAGGGTATTATTATCACCTAACTGACCTAAGAGAAGGGAAATGCTCAAGTTCAGCTCCCCAACCTTTGCACATGAGGAAAAGAAATGACAAATCCCAGCCCACACTAGCCATCCTGTTTTACCCAAGGCAAGAGAAAACAAACTGAAAATGCTCATGAAGTTCACGGTCCAGAGGCACTGGCTCACTTACTTGGAGGACTATAGAATACTTCCGTCCCCTATATCACAACATTACTAAAGGCCAATTTACAAAAGATCCTTTTACCTAGTGCATCATGTCCAGATAGCAAGAAAAAATTACAAGGCATACTAAAAGACAAAAAACAAAACAACATATAAAATAAAAGCAAAACATCCATAACTTGGAGAGACAGAGCAAGCATCAGAGCCAGATACGGCAGGGATGGTGGAATTATCATATCAGAAATTTAAAGCAACTGTGATTAATATCCTGAGGTCTCTAATGGATAAAATAGAGAATATGTAAGAAGAGATGAGCAATATTAAGCAGAGAGATGAGAATCCTAAGAAAGAAACATAAAGAAATACCACTGTAGCTGAAGTGAATAATGTATTTGAAGGACTAGTTACTAGACTCTCCAGAGCTGAGGAAAGAATCTCTGAACTGGAGGATATATCAACAGAAACTTCAAAAGCTGAAAATCAAAGAGAATGAAGACTAAAGAAAACAGAACAGAGTATCTAAGAACTGTGAGACAACTACTAAAGGTGTAACGTGTAGTGGGAATACCAGAAGGAGAAGAGAATGGATCAGAAGGACTATTTAAAATAACGATGATGGAGCTGGGTGTAGTGGCGCAGGCTTGTAATCCCAGTACTTTGGGAGGCGGAGACAGGAGGATCCGGGTTCGCGGCCAGCCTCAGCTCTCTTGCTCTCTCTCTCCCTGTCTCTCTCTCCTTACTCTCCTTAGTGAGGCCCTCCGCAACTTTGTGAGACCCGGTTTCAAAATAAAGTATAAAAAATAGGGCCGGGGGCATAGCGCGGAGGTAGAACGTCCCTGCGTTCAATCCCTGGTACCGCAAAAAAATAAAAAAATAAAAAATAAAAAATAAAAAATAAAAAAATAAAATAACGATGATGGGAAATCTCTACAAATTAATGTCAGACATCAAACCACAGGTCCAGGAAGCTCAAAGAACACCAAGCAGGATAAATTCCAACAAAAACACAAAATACGACACCTAGGCATACCATGTTCAAACATGGGAAGTCAAATATAAAGAAAAAATGAAAAAAAGGACAGAAATAAGCACCCTATGTATAGAACAACATATAAAAAATTATATCTGAGTTCTCTCCACAAAACATACAAGCAAGAATAGAGTGGAGGAAGGGAGGAAGGGAGGAAGGGAGGAAGGGAGGTCTCCAACCTAGAATTCTATATTTTGTTAAATAATCCTTTGAAAGTAAAGGAGAAATCAAGATTTTCTCAGACAAACAAAGATTGAAGAATTCGTTGCCAGTAGACCTGCTTGGCAAGAAATGTTGAAAGACCAGAGAAGGAAAATAAAATAGGTCAGAAACTCAGATCTACACAAAGAAAGCAAGAACATTAAAGAAGGAATAAGTAAATGTAAAATAAAAATCTTATACCTAACACATAAAAAATAATAGCATCAAAGTATTTAGTTGTTTTCTTAGTCTATTTTTTTTTTCTGTAACAGAATACCCCAGACTAGGTAATTCATAATGACCTGAAATTTACTTCTCACAGTTCTGGGTGCTGAGAAGTCTACAACCAGGTTGCTGGTATTTGGTGAGAACATTCTTGTTGCATTCTCTGGGGTGGATGGGGGTGGGGAGGAGAGGAATGACTTGCTCTCGCATGGTGGAAGGGGAAGGGCAAGAGAGCAAGTGCATTCCACCATTAAACTCATGTCTTTAAGAGGCCTCATGCCGTTCAAGGGAGCTCTGCCAACATGACTTCATTAATTCTTAAAGATTGTCACCTCTTGATACTATCAAACTGGGGATTGGGTTTTAACCTACGAATTGTAGAGAGGACAGGAGTTGCTACCTTCATTTCAGACAGCAGATTTCCAAGACAAGTAAGTCATGAGGGATGAAGAGAAGCATAATGATAAACAGGATCAATTCTAAAAGAAGACATTACAAGTCTTAATGTGTGAGTGGCTAATAATTGTCAAAATATGTAAAGGAAACACTATAGAAATGCAATGAGGAAAATATAAACCCATGACCATAGTTGGAGACTTCAATGCCTCTCTATCAGAAATAGACCCAGCAGGCAAAAATTTAGTAAAGACACAGTTGGATTCAACAATACCATCAATCAATTGGATATAGTCAACACCTATGCTCTCCTTTATCCAACAACAGCAAAATATGCATTCTTCTTATGCTCACATGGAACAGACATGAAGGTAGACAACACTGTGTGCCATTAAACACTTTTACATAAATTCAAGAAAAAGATATAAAATATTTAGATAGGGAAAGAAAATACAACTGTTTTTGTTTGCAGATGTTATGATCACCTATGTTGAAAATCTGAAAGAATGTGTCAAGCACACATAGACATGCACAAATACACACAAAATAAAACTAAAGAAACAAAAATCCTGGAATGGCTAAGCAATTATAGCAAATTTACAGTATGCAAGGTTAATGTACAAAAGTCCATCACTTTCCTATATCCTAGCAATGAACAAGTAGAATTTGATATCAATAACACAATGCCATTTATGTTAGCACCCCCAAAATGAAACACTTAGGTATAAATCTAACAAAATACATACAAGATCTATATGAAAAAGCTATAAAACTCTGATGAATGAAATAAAAAATAGAAGTTTCACGTTCATAGGTAGGAAGGTTCAGTATTTTCATGATGTCAGCTCTTCCCAAATTAACCTATATATTTAATGCAATTCTAATCAATATCCCAGCAAGTTATGTGTGGATAGCCACAAACTGATTCCAAAGTTTATATAGCAAGGCAAAGTCAGCAAATTGCCAACACAATGTTGAAGAGAAAGAACAAAGTCAGAGGAATAATACTACCTGATGTCAGGATGTACTATAACACTATAGAAATCAAGACAATGTAGTATTGGCTAAAGAATGGATTGAAAAAAAATCAGCAGAATAGAGTCCAGAAGTAGGTACACATAAACATAGGCAACTGATTTTTGATTAAAGAACAAAGGTAATATAATGAAGAAAAGACAGACATCAATAAATAGTGCTGGAATGAATGACAACTCATATGTTAAAAGAATAAAAAGCTAAACAAAGATCTTGCTCCCTTGACGAAAATTAACCAAAATGAATCACAAACCTAAATGTAAAATGCAAAACTATAAAACCCCTAGAAAATAAAATGAAATAAAATCTAGATGTCCTTGGGTATACTGATGACATTTTAGATAGAACACCAAAGGCACAAACCATGAAAGAAAAAAAATTGATAGACTTCATCAACGATAAAAACTTCTTGTCTGTGCAATACAATGACAAAAGAATGAGAAGACAAGCCATTGATTGGGAGAAAATATTTGCAAAAGACACATCTGATAAAGGACCCTTATTTAAACTATACAAAGAACTTCAAAACTCAACAATAAGAAAATAATCAACCTGATTTAAAAATGGGCCGAAGACTTTCACAGACATCTCACTAAAGACATTCAGGCAGCAAATAAACATATGAAAAAAAAATGCTCTCCTTTCCATGTCATCAGAGGAATGTAAATTAAAACAAAAATACGGTGGCACTGCATACCTAATAAAATGTCCTGAGTCTGGACCATAGACGTGACAACAGCAAATGCTGACAGGGACGCGGAACAACAGAGATCCTTGCTTACTGTTGGTGAGAACACAAGCGTTCCACTTTCAATGAAAATGGGTGGCGTGGGGATAAAGCCAGCACAGTCATCATCAGTCTGAGTTTCTCGTTCTCAACTCTTTAGTGAAACAAGAGGTGTCATCAAACGTGGATTAGGAGGACAGCCCAGAAGTTGCTCAGGAGGATGTGCCTTTGAAGGGACAAGGTCCTGTCACCTGCTCCATTTTAACTTCCATTACACTCACAAAGTCAACGATGAGCATGCATCTAGTTCACAAAGTAGCCGGAAAATTGGTACAGAGAAATGGTTATGATAGAGTTCAAATGCTACTGGGAGCAAATGCTTTCCAGGAAAAGAGACTTTCAGAATACAAGAGGACTTCAGAAACAAGGGTGTCCAACTTTTATCATTTTACAGATGGGGAAGGGAAGCTCTAAGATGTAGAGGACATGTGGCAATACCTTTCGCACCCTGGAATCGCACCCGGGCCCTCTAACACTTTACTGGCTCTTTTATCTTTGATAGCCTCTTGGATCTAAGAGTGGAAGTCAAAAAACACTTAAGCACAGTTACAATCTTCACTTTGTAAGGTCCATGGAAAGACTGGTGGACTTCCCAAAAGAAGTGGAAGCCAATTTGGCAACCATATTCATTTTCCCAAAATGAAGTGCCTGTGAATTCTACAACCTAGAAGTTGGATGCAATGATGCTCCAAAGTCTCTCTTCTTCCTTGCCTGACTCCTGTTTACATTTGTCTTCTTGACGCAACGATTCTGCCAAAGCTTTGTTCAAGACTGAAAAAAAACTTTATGTGAGGTTGCAGGAAAAAAAAAAAAAAACAAACAAGCAAAATACTATAAACAGTGATCCTGAGAGCAGAGACCAGGCTCTTGCCCCCTGGGTTTTGGCTGGTTGCTCAGTCAAGATCTTGCTGCCTGGTGATGAACAGATTGCTTGTGTACCGCAGAAGATAAAATGATCTCTGTTGGCCCTTTCCCAGCCACACGTGTCATGGCCTTGGCCCTTCAACATTTTATTCCAGCCCCAGTGTGCTGAGAGGCTCCAAGGCAAAGGATTTGGTGTCACTCTGCCTCCGTGTGGGGAAAAGCTCCCAGGGCCTGGGAATATACTCTTATTTGGTGAAGTCTTCCTGTGTCACTAGAGCCATCATGTGGATCCAGCTCAAAAGCACAATAAGGGCTGGACAAAAGCCGAGAGGGTAAACAGATATTGGTTTATTTGCATTGAATTATGGCCAACATCCATATAACCTATGCCTGAATGTGTTCATCTTACATGTATTTCCCCCTCTGTAAGGCATTATCATGGTCTTGCACTTACGAACACTAGACAGCACTTCTGCACTGTACTTGGGGCCATTTTAAACAGTGAAACCACCAACAGAAAGAAACAAAAACATGGAGAACAAGGTACTCGATGGTCTTTGAAAGGAGGCCGTTTACACGTGAGAGCTGAAACCAGAAGGCAGGGCACCGCCTCCACCTCTGCCGCGAGCGTGTGTGTCAGCTAACGCACTTCACTGCTCTGTGCGCATCTGCAAATGACGACGAAAGGGCCTCAAGTATGGATTTGGGAGTTATTAATAAATTATAGTGGGTAGGCAAATTCACAAAATAAGAATGCATGAATAATTTGTGTTATGGATTGTGTTAAATTCACATATGGAGTGGCCCTTTCCCACTGTGACTATATTTGGAGATGGAAGTAACTGAAGTTAAATGAGGTGATGAAGGTAGGGCCTTCATCTATAGGATCAGTGTTATTATAAGAAGAAACACTACAGAGTTGGCAAGGAATTTTCTTCCTTTTCTCACTCTCTGTGCCTCACACTCTGAGTAGCCGCCATATGAGAAGGTGGTGGTCTAGGAGCCAGGAGAAGAGTCCTCACCAGAAACCAAGACAGCCAGAGCCTGGATCATGGACTTTTGTCTTCCAGAATTGTGAGTAAATACAGCTCTGTTGTTTAAGACACCCAGTCTGGTATTTTATGGCAACCCAAGCAACGAGGATTGACTGTACTGTTATGATTGTACTTGAAGGATGAACAAGTGTGGGCAGAGAGATGACAGGCAGTGAGCACGCGCTTATCATATCTACTACTCAATGGACCAGATTTCAAACCCAAGCAGTGGTTCCAGATGACTGTTTTTAGTGCTGGTGCACAAGGCTAGCCCACCTCCCCTGACTCGACTGCACAGTGAGCCAGCCCTTCTCTTTCCCTCTAAGTTGGTCTGTGGAATCATCATAGACCTCTGTTCTTTGATGCACACCCTTCCCTTCCTGACAATACAGGTTCTCTTTGTATCTCTCAGACTCCCCCATAGCCCAGGACATAAATAGAGAATATAAACACCACCTGTTCCTTTAGATCTTCCTGCTGTAACCTCTGCTCTCTCAGTTTCAGCCAGCAGAGACTCTCCTCTTGGACATCTCTTCTCCCAGGTCATGCTCTATCCATTAACCAGGGAGAAAGTTCTAGAGCACTGTCCATTTTGCTTCACTGTCCTAATGTATCCCACTGGGATACATGCTTCCATATGGCGGAGTATGGCCAATGCGCTGTATTTAGTGACACTTGAGTTCACTGGCTAATAACGGACCGCTTCGATCATCTGAGGAAAATAATGGAGACATCGCCCCAGAAAAAATGCACATGTGAAATGATGCAGGAGTTTTTGCATAAATATCAGAGGCTCAGGGTTCAACAGAGCCCCGCTCTCTTTCTGAAAGCCCTTGCTGTATTGACAGTAGCGGAAGGATAGAGGCCCCCATCACAACTCTGTGCAGAAGGGACATCAGCAAATGGACAGTCCCCGCCGGAAGGACAGACACCCACGTGAAGGTACATTCCTGGCCATTACAGAACCTCTTGTTTCACTGCACTGGGCTTATCTTTAGCTTGTATTTCAAAGCATCACCTTTCTTCCCACAGTCCTTCAGCTGTCTGCCCCGCGTCCCTTCAGAGGGGTGCTGGTTGAGGAACCCTGGGAAAAGGCTGATGTTACCACACGGCTGGCCAGAGTTTCCAAGGGCGACTGAAAGGGGAGTAGCAGGAAACCAGCTCCACAGCTGACACCAAAATGCTTTTCCATATGTAAAGCTGCCTTAAACCCACAAGAGACACTGAGAATAAACTTTGCGCTTTCTTTTCTTTCTGCTTAATACCAAATGGGTCAGGGAGAAGCGCTGGACGCTCTTAAAAATGCACTTATAATTTTGAATCCAAGCTGTGCGAGTACCCATTGGAGACAACTGTGCGCCCATGGCCTGCTTTGAATAAACAATCGCGGCTCTGTGTGCTATTACTTCTTAACCAGATTCTAGCGCTGAACGGCTGGCTCGCCATGGTTACTTGCATTTTAAACCAGAGGCTCCCTTCCTATCCCCTTGGCTAAGATTCCTGCTTACTTGGCAGTGGCTCCTTCTCATTTGAACTTTTGCCCTCTTTTAATCTCCACCAAATTTTAGTCTAAAAGAACCTTTCATGGGCACCTTTTGTTCCTCTGAGTTTCTTTCTCGTGTGAGAACCGGGACATGGAGCTGGTTACTGGAACACACTGAAGGGCCTGTCTTTCTCCTCTGTGAGGCCAGCAGCGGCAGGCTGTTTTGTGTATGTACTTTTCTCCCCCTTTTTTAAAAAAAAATTAAGGGAGCATAAGATGCAATCTGTTTGCTGAAAACAAAATGTTTGCCTTCCAAAGCAAGAGGACACACACGTATTTGCATACGTCCATGTGGCTTCACTCTTGTCCGATTCCAGGGCTGTTTCCTCTTTATTTCTTCAGCATAGAACTCTGCTAAAACTTATTTGAGATCGAAAGCCAAACTAACGGAGAGTTTTTACTCCTTCCCGACTTCCCACCCCAGGCCTTCCAGGACCACAACTCCATGGAAACTTTTTCCCTTTCAAAAGAATAACTGGTGTTTCAACCCCTCCTCTAGTTTTATAGTTGGCCGATCTACTTCTTATATAAAGGAAGTCTGCCATTTATCAGGACCTCATGCTTCTTCCTGTCCACTGTCTGGATACTTCTCCTGAGCCTGGTTCCATAGCAGCTCAATTCTATTCTGTCTTCCCATCCTCCCTCAGACGCATCTAACCACTGAGAAAGATCAGTTTCTTTCCCAGAATCAAACCCACCAACTTCTACTATGTTCTTTTTCTGGAGCCTCAGGGGAGAGGGGTGTGTTTAGAACTATCAGTCCAACAACAATCTGATGTCCAACTGCACCCGGAACCTCCCCTGCAGCTGTGTAATTTGGTTCTGCAATCTCCCCTCCCAACATTGCTTTGTTGAATATTCTAGACCTTCTCTCTTGTTCTTTTCCCTCTCGGTGGTCTTGCTTTCTACTGGTTTCAGAAGATGGGGTGTACTGGTTTAGGCCATCATTTTTGTTTACACTTGGACACCATCATCCAGTCTTGGAGGACCATCCCCCCAAGACTTGCCCCTCATCTGTGTGAACTGTTGGGACAGTCCTCCCAGATAGAGAGGGACTGTGCTCCACATCTTCTTCACAGTCTCACCTATTTACTCTGGACCAACTCCAATCCTTCTGCCTTCAAATATGCTTAAAATGTTTAAAAAAACCAAAAAACTCTCAAATGAGCTTTCTAGCTCCACATGTCCTTCTAACAACTATCCAGTTTCTTTCCATCCTCCTGACTCCACACTGGAATGCCTGTGTGTGCCACTTTCATTTCTTCTCTTCTCCTCCTCTGGATCTTAGTCCTCTGCTCTTGCTTTCAGCATCGCCGCCTTCTGAGACTATTCTTATGAAGATCATCAGCAGACACAGGCGCTTCCCTCACCCTTACTCCCCCTGTTTACTCTGCTTTTCATAAAACTCTTATTTTCCAGTTATCATATTCTTTTCTTTCTCTTTCTTTCTCACTCTCTCTCTCTCTTTCTTTGTACTGCAGATTGAGCCCAGGGGAATTCTATCTCTGAACTACACTCTCAGCCCTGTCTTATTTTTTTATTTTGAAACAGGGTCTCACTAAGTTGCTGAGGCTGGCCCCAAACCTGTGATCCTCCTATCTCAGCCTCCCAAGTACTGGGATTACAGACATGCACCACCACACCCAGCTAAAAATCTTATTTGATGTAATAAACAGCCCTTGGTCTGGACCTATGTGTCTCCATATTTCCCATGTTTTCCTGACATAGTTTCCACATGGAGACAATTCCACAGAGGCAATTCCAGATAGAGTAACTGATAATTGGCTGTGGTCATGTAGTAGCAAGGATTTTTGCAGGAAACCTAAGGTACCTTCGGGTGAACCTCTGCAAGGACTTTATCCTTTGATAAAAATCACCCTTTGGACAATGCATAGTGGGGCAGGCACAGACAAGGGCAAAAATGAACTATAAGGAGGTGCCCAGGGACAGGCAACAGTGAGAAGTTGCATTTGGGAAAGAGCATTCTAGGAGCCAATGGAAATGAGCCATGACCAGGACTTCCTGGTTGTGGTCCTGGGGGATGCAGACACTGGAAGAGCCCAGATGTTGGTGTGGGGAGGGAGCAGGAGGAACAGCCACCAACCTCCTTCCTCCCACACTCCATTCTGCTGTCTGGACTTTCCTCAGCTGATCGCAATCAAAAACAAGGAGGCCAGAGAGCCTGGTGACACAGTCTTAGGGACAGCTCCATACAGCACATCTGTGTGAGGACCAAGGGGGCAGGGAGTAAATGGAGAACCACTACAGCTGAGTTGGTACAAAGCCATTTCCCTGAGCCCCGGCACGCCACTGCTCTGACCTCTGCCCTAGAGTCACCTTCATTTCCTAAAGATTCAGGAATTAAAGAATTAAATCCTGGGTCATCAAGGCTTTCCCAGACTACAGCCTCAGCATTACGGTGTGAATCAACGCTAATGGTCTCCCATGGTGGCTGTCAAACATATTGAACATCACCCTTGTCGAGAAGTGTCTCCTTGTTTCAAGGAGCAACCAAAGAGATACCCACAAGGGTTTAGAGGAGGTGATCGAACTGGAACTTCTTTCTCCCACTCACCTTCTCTATCCATCCTATAAACAAAAAAGACAAGAGTCCTTCGAGAGAGACATAAGTTGTAGAAGGAGAGAACCATCTTGCTACAAATAAGTGCCGCTAGTAGAGAGACGTGCACATGCAGACAGGGAGAGAGGGCTGTCTCCATCTACCCAAGTCAGGGAAGCTCCAGGGAGCCCCTGGTAGAGATTTTGAATGTGTGCAGAAGAAGAGAGACTAGGTCGTCCTCTCCAATTGGACACTTTGAAGCTACAAACTTTTTTTTTTTTTTTTTTTGCCTGAGTCAGTACATTGGCATTTGAGAGAGGCCTTGGGAGCACTTGACATTTAGAAGGAATTTATGTGTGTCCCCTGAAATTTGACAGCATACATAAAAATAGATACTGCTGACCTCTGCTGCCAAACTGGAAAAATCAAGAGAGGAAAAGCTGGCTGGAGCTGCCTTCCATGGCGGGACATGGAGGATAGACCATGACTGGGGCAAGAGTCCACCATGGGCCGCCAGGAACATGAGGCAGGAGTTTCCTTCAGAGCAAGTGAGCTTGAGCTGTGTGTCTATGCATACACACACACACACATATACATACACATGCACACACACACACACACACACATATATATACATATGCACATACACACTTATTGATGTATTGTAATTATACATCATAGTGAGGTTCATAATGATACAAGCGTACATGCACACTGTACTTGGTTGTTTCCCTCCAGATCCCACCCCACCACTCACCCTTTCCTGTACATCTTAGTGAAATTGGTAATGGTCCCTTCGTATATGGACTTAGCATTATTTGAACTGTTGGGAAGACACTTTACAAAGTGCTGGGGGTGAAGGATCCTAGCTGGATCCCTGGACAAGGCCTGAAATACTGTCACCCCAGGTCCTCTGGAAAGTGCATTGCAAATGTCATGAGACAATGACCTGGAACAAGCTCAGGGAGCATTGTGTAGGGACACTGGCTGAAGAACTCAATGAAGTGGAAGGGGAGAGAAGGGTAAGGGAGGGAGGGGGAGGTAGGGGAGAGAAGGGAAAGAAAGCAAAGCAAAGGTTATGCACACGAGAGCAGCATTTAGAAGCCTGTTATCATGGAGAACACACTGGCCCATTTACTACTAGCCAAGAGAGAACTACAAAAAAGCAGCAGCTAAACGAAGGCACAAAAGAGTGAGAAAGGATTCTGGAAGGTGCCTGCACTCTACTGCAGGCTCAGAGCCAGGGATCCGGCCTGAACTGTGAGAAAAAAGGCATTCGAATTGAATTAGAGGAGACTGGAAATTTGATTTAAATTTGCCTAGAAACTTTACTTCTTGAAAGTGTTATACGTATAGTACCTCAACATTCTTATAATTGAAAATTACTAGGGAACTATGGAATCGTTTCAAAAACTCAAGAGGAAGGAGACAGATGACCAGCCATGCCAGAAAATAGAAAAAAAAGAGCTTATTTCCTTCATATATCCCTGCTCCATAACTAATTATACATGTTTTCAAACATTCAAATTATTGATGCACTTTTATTATTAACTACTTTTTTTTTGCGGTACTGGGGATTGAACCCAGGGGCGTTCTACCTCTGCGCTACACCCCTGGCCGTATTTTTTATACTTTATTTTGAAACTGGGTCTCATGAAGTTGCGGAGGGCCTCACTCAGGAGAGAGAGACAGACAGAGAGAGAGAGAGAGAGAGAGAGAGAGAGAGAGAGAGGGAGAGAGAGAGAGAGAGAGAGAGGGAGAGAGAGACAGGGAGAGAGAGCGAGAGACAGGGAGGGAGGGAAGGAGAGAGAACGCTCACACACGCGTGCATGCGAGACCTGAGGCTGGTCTTGAACCCGGATCCTCCCGTCTCCACCTCCCAAAGTACTGGGA
>PVJS01041489.1:0-17939 GCA_004027185.1 Glis glis
AGAGAGAGAGAGAGAGAGAGAGAGAGACAGGGAGAGAGAGAGAGAGAGAGACAGGGAGGGAGAGAGAGAGAGAATGCTCATGTGTGCGCGCGCGCGCGCATGCGCGAGCTGAGGCTGGCCACGAACCCGGATCCTCCGGTCTCCGCCTCCCAAAGTACTGGGATTACAAGCGTGCGCCACCACGCCCGGCTATGCCAGCATCATTCTTATTTATCTATTTACCCTACAAAAATGTTTTGTTATTTTTAAGTGATTATGGTATATAGTATAAACCACTTGTTTCATTCTTAGATCTTATTTTCCATATTCATAAAATCAGAATTAGATAGTTTTATATGACCAAAAGTAAATTATTCAATTAAATTAAAGTAAAAAAACAAGAAAGATGGCAATGAATTAGTAATATATTTTTATATTAACATATCTTTTTATACATTTTTCAGAAATTTCACTGATTACTTAGAACTGAATGTCTAGAAAACACTGAATCAGCTCATTTCAATAGTCTTTCTCATTGGTAGCATTGTTGATCTGATGACTTATTCTTCCCTTGACTTTCCACATCCCATGGAAAAGGATATGTTTTACAGAATGTCATTAATCAAAGAGATTATGGGAACCTAGTGTTTATATCAATCGAGAGGAATAGGTTATGCTGCAGTAAAGAAATACTCAAAATTTTCAGTAGCTTATAATAACCAACTTTATTTTTCATATTTACCTTAAATCAAGGGAATCTTATAAGACCCTTTGCAGTAGCAATAAAAACTTCATTTTGACATATGCTTTACAACTAAGGAGACTCCTAAACAATTATGTTTTCTCATGATTCATTGCCAAAGCAAATTACTTTCAAATGCAAAAGGAAAGTGTTGGGTATTCCATCTGCAGGGAGGAACACCAAATATTTGTGAACAATACATTGTGTGTGTCTGTGAGATCAGAAATAAAAATTGTAACATAAAAAAAGTAATTTCATCTGGGGCAAAATTTGAAAAGCAACAAATTTGATAATAACCCTTACTACTTTTCAGTTTTCAAAATATATTATTAGCTAAGGAAAATCTTCTATATTCCAAAAGATTTTCACCAACAGTATTTTATTTGATTTTCATAATAACCCAACAAGAAAGACTATAAGTAAGAGTTCACTGTGGAGTTGGACTTCTTGGCTTTGATTTTTGGTTCCAACATTTTCTACAGTTTGATTCTGGACAAATCTCATTACCTACTTTTGCATTGAATCTGTTTACTCATTTTAAAATTGAGATAATAATAATTCTGTCTTTCAGGGTGTGTGTGTGGAATCAAAGTGATGAAACTTGAACATTTCATGAAGCAAAGCTCAATGCATAGTTTTAATATTGTTAGTAGTTAAATATTTTTTTTTTTGGCGGTACCGGGGATTGAACGCAGGGGCGTTCTACCTCCGTGCTACACCCCTGGCCCTATTTTTTTATATTTTATTTTGAAACCAGGTCTCACGAAGTTGCGGAGGGCCTCACTAGGTAGAGAGAGAGAGAGAGAGAGACAGGGAGAGAGAGAGAGAGAGCTGAGGCTGGCCGCAAACCTGGATCCTCCGGTCTCCGCCTCCCAAAGTACTGGGATTATAAGCGTGCACCACCACGCCCGGCTTTAGTAGTTATATTTTTATCATATTTATTAAAAGTACTATCATTCTTAGCTGGGCAGGGTGACATATGTAAGCCCATGGTGGTACTGTAATCCCAGCACATGGAAGGATGAGACAGGAGGACCACAGATTATATCTTTATATCTGGCCTAAACAACATAAGACTGTGTTTACAAACAAAAAAATTTAAAAAGGGCTGAGGGGTTAGGTCAGAGGTAGAATGACCTTGGTTTAAATCCTCAGTACCAAAACCAAATCAAACCAAACCAAAACATCATCAACAACAAAACTAGCATCTTTTTTTAAGTGGGGATGTACATGAAATCTGTTGGCTTTAATGTTTTTTCTAATGCTGACACAGTAGATGGTAAGACTTAGACTTAGAATTTGATTTTAAGTCTAATTTGATTTGATTTGATTTGAGCTTGGAGGTAGATATGCCCCTAGGTTCAATCCCCAGTATCGCAAAAAATAAATTAGATTTTTGATTTAGTCACTTTGTTAACAGTCTAATTACATCTGTTTTATTTAGTTAGTTTGACCCAGTCATAGACTAAAGAATTGTTTAAAATTATTTCATCAAAAATATTTCTTGGCTGGGCGTGGTGCCGCACGCTTGTAATCCCAGTACTTGGGAGGCTGAGACTAGAGGATCCAGGCCTCCAGCCTCAGCTACTTAGTGAGCCAGCCTCAGCTACTTAGTGAGGCCTCAGCTACTTAGTGAGGCCCTCCACAACTTCGTGAGACCCTGTTTCAAAATAAAGAATAAAAAATAGGGCCGGGGGTGTAGCTCAGAAGTAGAATGCCCCTGGGTTCAATCGCCGGTACCACAAAAAAAAAAATTAATTAAAAAATATATATTTCCTGGCCAGGCGTGGTGGCGCACACTTGTAATCCTGGTACTTGGGAGGCTGAGACCAGAGGATCCGGGTTCGCGGCCGGCCTTAGCTACTTAGTGAGGCCCTCCGCAACTTAGTGAGACCCTGTTTCAAAATAAAGAATAAAAAATAGGTCTCGGGGTGAAGCTCAGAGGTAGAATGCCCCTGGGTTCTATCCCCAGTACTGCAATAAAATATTTCCTGTATACTAATATAAATTATTTTGGATTAGTTGAGAGTGGGAGAGGATCTTGTAGAAAGAGAAAGCAAACTGAAGAGGTATAATGTAATCAGAAGAGGTATCTGGCAGCAAATTTAGTAGAGGAGGGAAAACTGGTTTGTCGGGAAATAAGGGTGACAGTAGACAGTCTGGGGTCATTGTGGAGCTCAGATTGTTAGACTGAGTGTCCAAGTTAGATTTGGACATTTGGAGAAGGGCTGTAGGAGCACATAATGAAAGAAAGAATTTATAGAAAATTTATGAAATCCTAAATCCAGCAATTTTTTCCAAATCAAAGAAAGGAAAACAAGAACTCTGAGATTTTTGTTGTTTTATGATTGAAAAACTCTGAACTGTGGGTTTGGGAGACTGCTGATTTAAAGAAATCATTGTAAGCCCGGCATGGTGGCGCACGCTTGTAATCCCAGTACTTGGGAGGGAGGCTGAGAGAGGAGGATAAGCAGGTTCATGGCCAGCCTCAGCCACTTAGTAAGGCCCTCCACAACTTAATGAGACCCTGTTTCCAAATAAAAAGTAAAAAGGACTGGGGATGTAGCTCAGAGGTACAATGCCCCTGGGTTCAATCCCTACTACCATATACATACACACAAAATCATTTTAGTAAGTTTAATATTTTGTCTATGAATTTCATGTAGGCCTGAACCGCTCCTCCCCCTTTTGTCTAGAAGTGTGTTGTGTCGTGTGATTTAATATAATTGAGAGTTTCACAATCTATTTTAGCTTTGTTGACAGCTCATGCTTCACTGGCCAGCAGCACAAATTGTACTGTTTGTATAGGACATGTGACTGAGCCTTGAGATCTGGTAAGTAAACTTGATTATCTTTGTCTTCCTTCTCTAATCTTCCCACGTGATTTAGCCTAAGCTTAGGATCATTTCCTTTTTTTTGTTTTGCTTTACTTATTGTGCCTAGGGTGGTGCTGGTGGGTAAAGGTTTTCTCTTTTGAGAAAATTTTAAATAATCCAATGTAAAATTCAGAGGTATTATGGCTTCTTTTTCAGTAAGAACAATCCCTAACTTGACCATATTTTGTAGTAATATTACTACCTAGAATATTGAAAATTGGAAAAATAGAAAAAATGAAAAGTTACAACAGATGGAAGTAAATGTAAATGTAAATTGTGAGTTACAATTTTCTTCAACCTTGGATATAATTTTAATTTTATTTTTATTTATCATTATTTTAATTGTACATAGTTATGGGGTATAGTGTGATAATTTGATATATGTATGCAATGTGGAATGACAAAAAAAGAGAAGTTAGCATTTACATCTTCTTAAACTTTTAAAAATAGTTTGAATAATGTTAATAGTAGTACATATTTATAGAATGCCTGTAGTTCTCAATTATATGTTAAATATCTTATGAATCACTAGAAGAGAAAAACTTGAAGGCTTGAAATATAAATTAATGATAAGGAGTTTGGCGTGGTGGTGCACACCTGTAATCCTTGTACTTGGAAGGCTGAGACCAGAGGATTGCAGGTTGGAGGCCAAACTAGGCAACTTAGGGAGACTCTCAGCCATACAGCCCCTGCGTTCAATTCCCAGTAACACACACACACACACACACACACACACACACACACACACACAAGATAATGATGAGGAAATGTTAATTCCCTGTTTTGAGCAGTACACATTTTATACAAGTATTGAAATATCATACTGTACCCTATGATCACTGGATATGCCTGATTGATATTTCAAATATAAATACTCTTGAAGAAATATTGCTCTGCTTTGAGAATATTATCTATCTCTATATATTTAAGATATATATATCTTTATATATTTAAGATATATGTAGATATGCATATATATCTATCTATAGTCCTATTTTATATTTGGAATAAATTCCAATGTTGGATTGAACCCAGGGGCATTCTACCTCCGAGCTATACCCCCCAGTCCTGTTTTTTATTCTTTATTTTGAAACAGGGTCTCACTAAGTTGCAGAGGGCCTCACTAAGTAGCTGAGGCTGGCCGCGAACCCGGATCCTCCAGTCTCAGCCTCCCAAGTACTGGGATTACAAGCGTATGCCACCATACCCTGCTCTCAATTGAGCTTTAGAATAAAGAGCCACTTCCTCTTTGCTCATAAAGAGATTTGGAGAATAGTGCATTGATATTTATAACTGTGATACTTTCTATGAACTTAGTTCATTCAAAATAGCTATTCAAAAAGTAGCCAAAACTGCTTCAAATCTGGATATGTTTTTGGTTTTATTTTTTATACCAACAATATCAAGCATTTGTCAACAAACTTTGTTTCAGAAGATATAAATATATTTTGGGTGTTTTAAGGCCACTCCTGTGGGGTTTATAGCTCTTGAGAGTGCTGTTTTGAAGTGAAATTAAGATTAAATGAGAAGTTATAAGACAATATCTGACCCTTAGCAGAATCTTATATATTTCTATATCTTTACCTTTCCTCCTGGGGTGCTAGTAAAATTTCCCAAATAATGTCTGCCAGTTATCAGTTGTTTAAATAAGATCTTAAATGTACTGTGAAAAGGGCTGATCTTTTATTGAAAGAAGGAAACTATCAACATTTTACAGAGAAAGCCTACAGAATGGGAGATCTTCACCCATCTGACAAAGGTCTAATATCTAGAATATACAAAGAGCTTAAAAAGCTTAACACTTAAACAAACCAAAAAAAATTGTCGGGGGCATCCCTCAGTCTCTCGGGGCCAGCCAGAGAGAGAGAGAGATGCGAAGCTGATGAGGGAACAGACACCGGATGGTTGAATAATCATACCTCCAACCGGGAGCCTAGTCTGGCAAAGACTCGTTTATTAGAAAGCACATCTCTCTTTTATAGTATAGGAAGTTCACAAGTAGTAGGGTGTGGCATTACACTCTCCTGGGATCTATTATAGGTAGACACACCTGTCGTCTGTGAGTACGGTAGGAGGTAACTACCTATCACAGCCCTCTTGAGGCTACCTCCGGAACTACCTGCGGAACCTCCCCCTGAGGAATTCGCCAGCGCCATCTTTGCCATTAATATGCTGAATTACTGCCACGTGGGAGAGGCCCAGTACTACAGAGCAGGCTTCTGCCAGTCCACCAGGCCCTTTCATGGCACTGGGTAGAGGGCCCAGCAAAAAATGAATAACCGAATAAAAACATGGGTAACCAAACTGAATAGACACTTTTCAAAAGAAGAAATGCAAATGACCAACAAATATATGAAAAATGTTCATCTTTAGCAATCAGGAAAATGCAAATCAAAACTAAACTGAGATTCCATCTCACACCAGTTAAGATGGCAATCATGAAGAACACACACACACAAACGTACACACACACACACAGACACACACACACACAAACACAAACACAATAATGGGGAAAATGGAGCCCTGTTACACTGTTGGTGGGACTGCAAACTGGTACAACCACTTTGGAAATCAGTGTGAAGGTCTTTCAGAAGATTGGGAATGGAACTACCATATAACACAGCGATAGCGCTCCTGGGCATTTTCCCAAAGGAAATGAAATCAGAATATTACAATTACACCTGCATATCCAGGTTCATAGCAGCACAATTTACAATAGCCAAATTATGGAACCAACCTAGATGTTCATCAATGGATGAATGGATCACAAAACTTTGGTGTATACACACATGGAATTTTATTCAGCCATAAAGAACAAAATTAGACCATTTTGCAGGAGAGTGGATGGAACTAGAGAATATTATACTAAGTGAGCACACCAGTCCCAAAGAACAAACAACACCAGATAGATGAGCAGAGACTCCAGGGGAGTGACCAAGTGTAATGTGGGAAGGGGGCAGGGACAAAATCATAAAGAATGCAACAGTAGAAATGATGCTATAAGCATACACAAAATTGCAAATTCCAATTTCAAAGACTTACGGGGTGAGGCTGGGGGGACCAGGTAGGGAGGGCAACAGAATTTGTATGCATGTATTTTTCAACATTCTGTACCACATTATGATGTAAAATTACAATGCACCAAATTAAAAAAAAAGAGCTCAGAGTTAACTGATTAGGCAATGATACAAACACATTTCAAAATCAGCATAGTTCTTCCAGTAATTCTAAAGAGGGAGAAAGGAGTGAGAACTGGGTAATGGATTTGGGGGGAGAAGGAGGAAAAAAGAAGGGGAAGAGGTAAGGAGGGAGGAATGAAAAAAGGAAAAGTGTTAAAGTGTTAAAAATTGCATGTGAAAACCATTGATTATTTGTTCTTTTTACTTCATTTTGCTTTGTTTTGTGGTACTGGCATTGAACCCAAGGTCTCACCCATCTGGCAAGTACTCCACCACTGAGATACTTCCCAGCCCTGATGATTTCTTCTTATCCCCATCTATTTCTTCGAGTAAAAATATATCTAAGAAACAGAAAGAATTATTAGAGGTTAGAAATGGTGTAATGGAGAGACAATGGCCAAGAGATCACTCAAAGTGAGAAGCGACCATGAGTTTGTAACAGTGTCAGTAGGACCAAGAGTAAAAGTAACAGTATAATAATAACAACAACATTACAGCAACCAAGTACATTGAGATTTTACTGAATTAATATACTAGGATAACAGCTTTATTTACAGTCATTTGTTTAATCATGATAACAGCTCTATCAGGTACACACTCTGCTGCTAGAACAGAGCCCAGCAGGAGAGAGCAAGAACTCCGCTCTCACATCACAGAGGCCAGGGAAGCAAGAAAGAGCAAGCAAGCGGATTCAAGGACAAAGCACAGACTGCAGTCACACTGCTATGGACCCGCCTTCTCCAGACACACCCCACCTGCCTAAGTTACCACCCTCAACACTCAAGACTTAGTTATATCTACTCTGAACATTAATACATGAGCCCTTCAGGAGTCATTCTATATCTAACCATAACACTCAATTATTGTTGAAAGTTTCTAATATGAAATGGAAGAGTGGGTTAGCCCGTGGCCACTCAGAAAATTTTCATGTGTTTGCCCTTAGACTTTTCTTCTTTCCTCTGGTTTGAGGAAGAAAATGCCTCATTCTATCCCTCCCCCTGTGTGAATGACGCCATGCCACTGTTACCTGTATTTTGTGGCCATCTTCCTTCGTCATTCCTATGCAGATCATCAGTTGCCTCAGATTCCACATACTAAAAAATCCATGCTGGTGACTCACTCCTGTTATCCTAGACACTTGGGAAGTTTAGGAAGGAGGACCACAAATTTGAGGCATATGGATATATAGTTCAGTGATAAAGTACTCAGCATGAGTCAGATTCTGTGTTCAATTTCCAGCATTACAATCAATAAATATATAACTTCACATATAACTTTTAAAGTCCATGCTGTTGTTTGGATGTGGTTTGTCCCCCAGAGATTCATGTGTTGGCATCTTGGTCCCCATTATGGTGATGTGAGAGTTGAGCCTGGTGAGAGGTGGTTCAGTCATTGAGGGTTCTGTCCTCAAGAGATTAAGAAAGTTTTCATGGGTCCTTGTTAGTTCCCTAGAGAATGAGTTGGTATAAAAGAGCAAGCCTGACCCTTGAATTCCTCACAGGCTTTTTGTATCACCCTGTGATCCTTCTCTTCTGTGCTTCCACCATGATGCCACTCACTCATTTGAGACAAAACAAAGTGGCCAAAGAGAGACTCAACAACACCCTTTTAAAAATGTAGTTTCTAGCTTCAGGTATTTTGGTGTATCAATGGAAAATGATCTTATACAACCCATAACCTCCCTAGATTTTTTTCTAGGTTTAGATAATTTCTTGTTCACTTTTCTAGTAAGATACGTATGTTTTCATTACATTGTCTCTACATTCTTAACATCATTTTTCGTCTTTACCTGACTAGTTTCTATCACCAACACTTTATTGAATCTTCTCTTTCCAATATCATCAATGACATTTACATTAGCAAACAAAGATACTTTGTCCTAACTCTTCTCAACTTCACAGCTATTTTCAACATGATGGACCACTTTCTACTACTCTACTCCTTTAATTGCTGTGACTCTGGTCTTTTCTAGTTTCCTTCTGTTTCACTCATTACTCTTTTTACGATTCTTTTATTGAATCATTCATCTTTTACATGTTTTACATTCATG
Source organism: Glis glis (assembly GCA_004027185.1). Classification (NCBI taxonomy): domain Eukaryota; kingdom Metazoa; phylum Chordata; class Mammalia; order Rodentia; family Gliridae; genus Glis; species Glis glis. The sequence goes on from PVJS01041489.1 coordinate 8,830, forward strand.
TAAAATCATTCATGTTTTACATGAGGCATCATTTTTTCCTATTTCTCTTCTTTATCCTCCCTTCTCCATATGATTGTAATCATTTCCATGGATTTAAAGAACATCATTTTGCACAGATACCTGTATCTCCAATGCAGGATATTTCTTGGGCTTCAGCCTGACTCTTTCAATAGTTGCTTGTTATCCCACCTCAATGTCTTAGAGACATCTCATAATTAACCTATCAAAAAGGAAACCTTCAACTTTTTTCTTGCATCAACGTTTTATTCCCTCCCTCACTCCCTCATTTTACTGCTCACTTACAAGCCTTAGGGCATTTCCTTTCTTTCCCCAACCCATTGTTTTCTACAACTCTATCCACAGACATAAACCTTAGCATGATTCATTAGTTTTATCTTCAAAATATTTCTTGAGTCCTTGCAATTCTTTTCGACCTCCTATCACCATTTTATCCAAGTCACCTGTGTTGCCTCCATTGCAAACAACCATACAACTGGTATCTAATTTCTACTAGTTTACTTTCTCAGTCTAAGTTACAAAACCCACAAAATAATATTTATAAAATGAAATCAAATTATAAACCTTCACACTTAAAAGTCTTAATCTTTTATTGTATTTAGAATGAAATATGAATTAATCATTGTTAATCATTGTAGCCTATAAAAACAAAAAGGATCCAGCATGAACCTCACTCTCCAAACTCAAGTTTTGTTCTTTCACCTTAGGAGTCACAACACTCAGCTCTTTTAGGATCACTGCATTTTATTAAGTATGCCATGTTATTATTTTATCTTGGGGATTTTGTTGTATGTCCCCCATCATATTTTTTTGTTTGAATGATCTTAAACCTGTTATGAGCATGACTAGCTTCTGTCCTTTAAAAGTACTCCCCAGCTCCCTGACCATTATCACCATTTACACAGCTTTGAAATCTACAAAGTTCAGTCTTTACTTACTTATATCATAATTTTGGAGCCTCAAAGTCCAAATAGCATGGTTTAGGTTCTGGAGAGAATTCAAGGGTAGATTTCAGGGTTGCCATCTCACACAGCGAGTAAGTGATTTTATTTTGAAACAAAAAGATAAAGAGATTTGTTTGATATAGGTTAAGGCTTTTATATGATTCCTCTCAGGACAGCTACCAGGGTCTTATGAGAAATACCTTAATCCTTTTCAAGGACTTATCTCCAGGCGCCCTAAGAACTCTCACTATGGTCCACCTTTTAAACGTTCCATCAGCTTCCACAGTGTCACATTAGGAACCAAACTCACCACACATGAGCCCATGGGGGACAAACCAAGTCCAGAGCAGAGCATTCTGCCTCTGTCCTGAAGGTTCAAGTCCTTCTGTAAAGCAAAAGACATTCATTCCATCCCCAATAATTCTAAAGTCTTCAGTGTTCCAGTGACACAAGTCCAAATCCCAAGGCTCATCTGAGACTCAAGGAAAACTCTTTCAACTATGATGCCCTGTAAAACAGTTTTAAATAGTTATCCACTAAGGTGGGCATGGTGGAGAATTCCTGTAATTCCAGGACTTGGGAGGCTGAAACAGGAGGATTGCAGGTTTGTGACCAGTCTCAGCAACTTAGTGAGACCCTCTGCAACTTAGTGAGAACCTACGTAAAAATAAAAAAAAGTAGGGCTCGGGTTTAGCTCGAAGGTAGAATGCCCCTGGGTTCAATCCCCAGGACAATGAAAAAAAAAACAGTTACTTATTAATGACAGGACAGGTGTAAAATATACATTCCTATTTGAAAAGCAAAGTATTAGGATGTAAACAAGGTAATCAGCTCAAAGGAAGACCAATAACTAATATGGCAGACATTATATTCTGCAGCTTTAAGTCGGGCATCTTTGCACAGTGCATCAATGTTCCCCATGGCTTTACTGGTCACAGTCCACACGGCTGCTCTCTGAGGCAGGTTGCACACTGATGCAGGTGTCTTTCCTGGGTGGGTGTTGCAATGTTGTTTGTCACTCTCCCTCTCTGAGGTCTCCACTTGAGTTCTATTCCCACAGCTGAACCAGCCATCACTCCACCAGGGTCTTCCTGGTCATTTTTTTTACCTGTCTCCCAGGTATTTTCTTGAAATGTTGGTGGAAGCTGCTGTGACTCCCTAGCTCTTGTATTCAAAACAAGCATCATATGGACTCAAATGCTAGCCATTGATGGGCTGTGCCTGGGCCAAATTGAGCCAGAACCAAGGAGTGCACCTCAGACTGAATGCAGAGAAACAAACCCAAGGTGGACACAGGCCGTGATCCTGTGTGACTGTCTAAGCGTCCTTCCCTGAAATGATTTCCTGAAACAAATGAGCATCTAGGCCCCGGGCTTGTGAGGAGAAGTACAGACTCAAACATTGTTCCAGGTATCATTCCTATTTTCCTTAGGCAAAGCACTTGGCTTTTTATTCATGATAATCTCTGTAGAAAGAGCTTGTTCCCTCAGCAGTGCCCTCCTGCCTGCACCCTCTTTCTCCTCTTTCCCTGGCCAGGGTATCGATTTTCCAAATCTTTCTACTCTGCTTCCTTTTTATCCTGTGTCTCAATGTAAATCTGGTTAAAAGTGGACACTAATACGTATGCTGCAGCCTAAACTCTTTGTTATTTTGAAATTTCCTCCACCAAATAACATAGTTATTCCCAATTTTGGTCTTCTGTAAAGTCTCTACATTTGGGTCTCAAGCAGGCTGGGCCATGGGCATGGATTCTACTGGTGTGGGGTCTGAAGGGCTTTTACATTATACAGCATTTGAGCCTCCTCTTTTGCCTCTTCTACCACTAGTCTGTGCTCCTCAGGCATTAGAAATATGTGAATAGGTGGGGTGGTGAGTGGCAAAGATGGTAGTAAACAACTCAGTCATTTTCTGTATATCTTTCTGTATGAAGTTTGATTTGAATTTTTCAAATTCTTCATGTCAGAGGTTGAGAAAGGAGTGGAAGTCCAGAAGTGTTCTTCTGGCTGCCCCTGTGCATTTGTGCCATGGCAGGATTTGCCTTGCCCCAGAGATGAGTCTCCACTGCCAAACAGATGCCTGCTGGTTCTTAAGGGGTAAAAACATTCTCCTTCTCTTGTCACAATCTGGCAGTGCCATTGGCAGGAGACCCTCTAGCACCCTCACCCCTTTCTCAGAAGAATGGTCATTTTGCTATATATTTACTCTGCTTAACCATGAGCATGGGAAGTCCTTGCATCTTCTAAGATCTTCAATTTCTTTTTTCAAATTTTTATAATTTTGCTTGTAGAGGTCTTTTACCTTCTTGATTAGGTTTATTCCTACGTATTTTATTGTTTGGGGGATATCATGAGTGGAAATGTTTTCTGGATTTCTTTTTCAGTGAATTTATGGTTGGCATACAGAAAAGCTTCTGGTTTTTTAAGATTGATTTTGTATCCAGACGCTTTGCTGAATTTGTTAATTGGTTCTGAAAGCCTTTGGGTTGAGTTTACTGGGTCTTCTAAATATAATATGTCATTGGCAAATAGAGATAGTTTCAATTATTATTTTTCTATTTGTACTCCTTTGATTTCCTTCTGTTGCCTAATTGCTCTGACTAGAGTCTCAGGTACTATATTGAAAAAGAGTGGATAGTGTACATCTTTGTCTTGTTCCTGTTTTTAAGGGAAACTCCCATAGATTTTCCCCATTCAATATGATGTTGGCTGTGTATATATTATATATTGCCTTTATGATGTTGAGGTATGTTCCTTCTCTTCCAATTCTCTGCAATGTTTTTAGCATAATTTTTTTTGTATTTTGTAATGCTTTTTACAGCATCTATTAAAATGATTATGTGATTTATATCCTTAGTTCTGTTTATTTGATGAATTACATGGATTGTGTTTCATATGTAGAACAAGGCTTGCATCCATGGGATGAACCTGACTTGGTCATGGTGTATAATTTTCTTGATGTGTTTTTGAATGTGCATTGCTAGTATTTGGTTTAGAAGTTTTGCATCTAAGTTTATCAATGATATTGTTCTGTAGTTTTCTTTTCTTGAGCTGTTTTTATTCAGTTTGGGTATTAATGTGTTGTTGACTTGGGAGAGTCCCATCTCTTTCTATTTAATGGAATATATTGAGAAGTATTGGAATTAGGTCTTCTATAAAGGTTTTATAAAATTTGCCTGGGGCACTGGGTGTGGTGGTGCGCGCTTGTAATCCCAGTACTTGGGAGGTAGAGACCGGAGGATCCGAGTTTGCGGTCAGCCTCAGCTACTTAGTGAGGCCCTCCGCAACTTCGTGAGACCCTGTTTCAAAATAAAGGATAAAAAATGGGTCCGGGGGTGTAGCTTGGAGATAGAACACACCTGAGTTCAATCCCCGGTACTGTAAAAAAAAAAAATTGCCTGGGAAACCATCTGGACCTGGGCTTTTCTTTGATGGTAGGCTCTTTATTGCTGCTTAAATCTCTTTGATTACTACTGGCCAGTTTAAATTTTCTATATCTTCTTGATTCAATTTCGGAAGGTTGTATGTGTCTAGAAATTTGTCAATTTCTTCTAGGTTTTCCATTTTGTTGGAATGTAGTTTTTCAAAGTATTTCCTGCTAATCATTTGGATTTCCGTGCTGTCTGTGGTAGGTTTACCTTTTTCATCTCTTATTTTAGTACTTTGGGTTGATTCTCTCTTTTGGTTAGGTTGGCTAGTGGTTTATCTATATTGTTATTTTTCTGAAAAACCAGCTTTTGGTTTTGTTGATTTTTTTGTTTTTCTCTACATCATTGATTTCTGCTCTGATTTTAATAATTTCCTGTCTTCTACTGGCTTTGGAATTAGACTGTTCCTGTTTTGCAAGGGCTTTGAGGTGTGTCATTAGGTTATTTATTTGGTGATTTTCTATTAATACTGCCTTCAAAGTGTCCCAGAGATTTTGATATGTTGTATTTTAATTTTCATTTGTTTCTAGGAATATCCTAATTTCTCCCCTTATTTCTTCTATGACCCATTCCTCATTGTGCAGTGTGGTGTTCAGTCTCCATGTATTTATGAGGTTTTTCTGGGTCTTCTTATAGTTGATTTCTAGTATCATTCCATTATGGTCTGAAAAGATGCAGTTGATTATGTCACATTTTTTTAATTTGCTAGTGCTTGCTTTATGGCCCAGGATATGGTCTATTTTGGAGAAGGTTTTGTGAGCAGCTGAAAAGAATGTGGATTCAGTTGCAGTTGGCTGGATCATTTTGTATGTGTCTTGTAGGTCCATTTGGTTTATGGTGTTCCTTAGGTCTGAGGCATCTTTATTGACCTTTTGTCCAGAGTATCAATCTAGTGGTGTGAGAGGAGTGTTGAAGCCTCCCAATATATTTGTATTGGGATCTATGTGAGACTTAATATCATGAAGAGTTTGTTTTATGAAAGTGGTTGCAACTATGTTTGGGGCATAAATGTTGACTATTGTTATATCCTTTTGTTATATTGTTCCTCTTATCAGTAAAAAATAACCTGATAAGTTTAGGCTTAAAGTCTATCTTGTCTCATATGAGAGTTGCTAGTCCTGCTTGTCTTCTAGTTCCATTAGCATGGATTCCCTTGCTCCAGCCCTTTACCTTTAGTTTGTGAATATCTTTGCTTGTAAGGTACGTTTCTTGCAGACAGCATATAGATGGATTATGATTTTAATCCATTTTTCCACCTATGCCTTTTGATTGGGGTGTGAGGCCATTGATATTCAGCATAATTATTGAGAGATGATTTTTACTTAACATTTTGAGCTGTAACTTCTGTTTGAGGTAGTGTTTGTTCTTCTTTGCATAGTTATTCATTTGATGGAAATGAATAACTATGCCTCCCAAGTACTGGGATTACAAGCGTGCACCACCACGCCCAGCGCCCCAGGCAAATTTTATAAAACCTTTATAGAAGATCTAATTCCAATACTTCTCCCTTGCTTTTAAGTATAGTGATACGAAATAGATTTACTACAAGGTACTGACAGGTTCACTAGGAATCTATAGACAAAACAGAACATAGACAGTCTCTCACGTGTATACATACAGAGGAGAGGAAGAGAAAAATCAATCAATCAATAAATAAAAAGGAACCTTAAGAATTCTTAATCGGGAGTGAGTACAGTTTCTTTGTTGGAAATGATCTGCTTTCCCTTGTGTGTTTGGATGTTTACTTGCCAGGTTTTTTTTTCTTTTCTTTTCTTCTTGATTTGAGGTGTCCTTAGAAGACATGCAAAAAATATTCAAAAGCTTGTGTTCAAGCTTGCTCCCTACCTGCTCTGTCTCCTACTTTGCTAAGGAGGCAGATCAGGGAAGAGGTACATGGAGGGATTGGCCCCTTCTGGTTGATAGAAGGAGGCTGAGGGTTGGGTGAACAACAAGGTGAACAGAAAGAAGAAAAAAAAATATATATATATAACAACAACAACAACAACAACAAAAATCTCTTCCACTTGGCCTCTGCTTCCCTTATGGGTCTGAATAGATACCTTCAGCCATTTAAGGTCCACTAATTACAGTGGGTTTTTGAACACATTCCAAGTTCTCTCACTTGCTCGGTAACCTATAGAAATGATGTCAGTTTGCAGCCCCAATTCTTTGTTTTCCTGCAGTGAGTGAGACCCTGGCCCATTGTCTCTCTCTGCCTACATGGGTGCTGAGTGCCTTTGGGGCCTGTCCAGGTAAGCAAGGGACTCCATGTTCTCCACAAAGAAGGCTAGTTTGGCCCATAGCTTTCAGAACAGGTGTAATCCTCAGTTTCATGATTGGCATGCAGCCACAGTCTGTGTGTGTGCACCCCCCCCCCCTTTTTATGGTCTCTTTTCAGTTACTCTATGAGGAGTTTGCACTGCCTCCCTGGGTTTCATGCACTCTCCTCTGCCACCAGGTGCATGGTGGAGCAGGTACTGGGATGGATGGGGATGTGGTTGTGGTTGTCCTTCTCTGTCTATTCTTTGGCTGATGATCTCAATGTCTGTGAAGTAGGTCTCAGGTTGCTAATTTTAAGATTTTTCTGGACTTCCAAAGGTTCTTGACAGTCCATGGAGCGTGGTCCACAGTGTGTGCTATTGTTCTCCCCCTTGCTACTTTTCAATATTCAAAACAAAATTTTCTATATTCCAAAATATTTTCACCAACTGTATTTTATTTTTATAATAAACCAACAAGGAAAACTATAAGTAATAGTTCACTGTAGAGTTGGACTGCTTGGCTTTGATTTTCATTCCTAACATTTTCTAAAGTTTGACTATAAACAAATCTTATTATCTACTTTTACATTGACTCTGTTTCTTCATTTTAAAAATAGGGTTAACCATAATTCTGTTTTTCAGATCATGTGCATGGAATCAATGTTATAAAACTTGGACATTCCATGAAGCAATGCTCAATACATATTTAAAATATTGTTAGTAGTTATATTTTCATCATATTTATTAAAAATACTATCATTTCAACTGGGCACTATGGTGCACACCTGTAATCCCAGTACACGGTAGGACAGGAGGATCTTAGATTCAAGGCCAGCCTCAGAAACCTAGTGAGACATTATTTTCAAACAAAAATAAAAAGAAAGGGCTGGGGTTTAGCTCAGAGGTAGAATTCCCTGGGTTCAATCCCTAGTACCAAAACAACAATGACAACAAAAATGATCATTATCGTTGTTTCTAAAAATTAGTGTAGGACTGTAGGAACACATATTGAGAGGAAGATTTTATAGAAAATGTATAAAATCCTAAATCCAGCTGTTTTTTCCAATGGAAAATAAAGTAAAAGAAGAACTCTGATATTTTTGATGTTTTGTGATTGAAGAATTCTGAACTGTGGGTTTGGGAGATTACTGATTTAAAGAAATCATCATAAGCTGTATGTGGTGGCACCAGCTTGTAATCCCAGTACTTGGGAGGTTGAGACAGGAGGATCTCAAATTCATGGCCAGCCTCAGCAACTAAATGGGGCCCTCTAGAACTGAGTGAGTCCCAGTTTCCAAGTAAAAACTGCTGGGGATGTATCTTGGAGGTAGAATTCTCCTGAGTCCAATCCCTAGTAACCCCCCCCCACACAAATCATTTTAGTAAGTTCTCTTAATATTTTTTCTGAATTTCCTATGTGCCCCCACTTTTCCTTCCCTGTTGTCTTGAAGGAAGTGGTTTCTGTCATATGGTTTGACATAATTCAGAGTTTCACAATCTATTTCAGCATTGTTGACATCAGAGTCCAGAAGCACAAATTGTACTATTTGTGTTGGAAACGTCACTGAGCCTTGACTCAAATAATATTAAAGATCTGAAAGGCAAACTTGGTTATCTATGCCTTCCTTCTCTAATTTTCACATGTGACTTGGGGTAATTTCCTTTTCTTTTTTTAATTCTGGTTGGGGTGGGACTGGTGGGTGAAAATTTATTGTTTTGAGAAAATTTTATGCAATCCAATGTAAAATTCAGAGGTATTATGACTTTTTCTCAGTAAGAGCAACCACTAACTTGAACAAATTTTGTAGTAATTTTACTACCTGAAACTTTATAATATTAAAAATTGGAAAAATGAAAAATTTAAAGGTTACAAAATGTGGAGGTAAATATAAATGATGAAGTATCATGTGTAGATATAACAAAGTATTTCTATTGAACTTTTAAATGATACTTCAATTATGCATTACAAAGCTATTTAAGTATGAGATCTATAGGCTAATATCTATAAATGACAAGAAGAGATAATTTGTCTCTTCTGGATTAATGTTAATTCACTTGTATGTTATGAAGCCTTAGTATCTGGCACAGATATGAGACTACTTCCAGTAGGGAGAAGGAATTTTGTAGAAAAAAAATTAAATAATTTAAACTTTTATAGGAAGACCAGAAGTTATAGAAAGAGATCCAAATTTTTGGCAGTTACTACTTTTTGCTTATCATTTTAATAGAGTATTTTCAATTTTTTTTTTTTTTGCGGTACCGGGGGTTGAACCCAGGGGCGTTCTACCTCTGCACTACACCCCCGGCCCTATTTTTTATACTTTATTTTGAAACCGGGTCTCACGAAGTTGCGGAGGGCCTCACTAGGTAGAGAGAGAGAGAGAGAGAGACAGAGAGAGAGATAGAGAGAAAGAGAGAGAGAGAGAAAGAGCTGAGGCTGGCCGCGAACCCGGATCCTCCAGT
>PVJS01041490.1:0-17938 GCA_004027185.1 Glis glis
TGAGGTTGGCCGCGAACTTGGATCCTCCGGTCTCCGCCTCCCAAAGTACTGGGATTACAAGCGTGCGCCACCACGCCCGGCCTTATTCTTTATTTTGAAACAGGGTCTCACTATGTTGCCGAGGGCCTAAGTAGCTGAGGCTGGCCACAAACCTGCGATCCTCCTGTCTCAGCCTCCCAAGTACTGGGATTACAAGTGTGCACCACCATGCCCGGCTTTTTTAAATATTGAAACAGGGTCTCACTAGGTTGCTGAGAGTCTCGCTAAATTGCTGAGGCTGGTTTTGAACCTGCAATCCTCTTGTCTCAGCCTCCCAAGTACTGGGATGACAAGCGTGCACCACCATGCCCGGCTTCAAGATGAATTCTTGAGACAGAATTAGAAAGAATCAAAGAGAGAGAAGGAGCCGGGTCCTTGGGGTCAGGGGTCACCTGCCTCACCCCTGCTTCCCCCGTGGCCCCAGTCCAGCACAGTATTTGTGTGGTGACTCTGGCCTGGCCCAGGGTGGCGGGACATCTTCCTCAATGTCCCCACATATCCCAAGTGACACTACTTACCAACCAGGGGTCCTTAGGAAGCTCTCAGCCCCGGCTGCAGCCTCAGCAAGGGGAGGACCCCTAGGGCAACTTTTTTCTCCCTCCATTCCTCAGTTTCCCCAGCTCCACTCTGCAAGCGTTCCTGGGGTCCCCTACCCTGTGTCAGGCCTGATGCTGGGGGCACAGGGTGACCAAGGCAGCTGGGAGCAGGGAATAGTGTTCTCAGAAGAGGGAACAACATATGCAAAGGGTAAGAGGTAAGGTTGGATCGCAAGAGGTCTCAAGTGCTTGAGTTTAAGGAGAGAGGACAGCGAGGCGTGGTGGCTCGAGCCTGTTATCCCAGTACTTGGGAGGCTGAGACGGGAGGATCACAGGTTCAAGGCCAGCCTCAACAACATAGCAAGACCTTCAGTCACTTAATGAGACCCCCTTTCAAAAAAAATTTAAGCCAAGCGTGGTGGTGCACACCTGTCATCCCAATACTTGGGAGGCTGAGACAGGAGGATCGCAGGTTTGAAGCCAGCCTTGGCAATTTAGTGAGGCTCTCAGCAACCTAGGGAGATCCTGTTTACAAATAAAAAATAAAACAGGGCTGGGGTGGAGCTCAGAGGTAGAAGGCCCCTGGGTTCAATCCCCAGTACCACAAAAAGAAAAAGAAAAAAAAAAAGAGTGAGGGGTGAAGAGGGAGAAGCCGCAGGAGGCAGGGCATGGTCCAGGGCTGCAGCACTGGGGAGCCACGGGAGGATTGAGAGCAAGGAGGGCCATGGTCAGATTTGTGTTTAAATATATATTTTGAGCCAGGCGTGGTGGCGCACGCTTGTAATCCCAGTACTTTGGGAGGCGGAGACCAGAGGATCCGGGTTCGTGGCCAGCCTCAGCTCTCAATCTCTCTCTCTCTCTCTTCCTGTCTCTCTCTCTCTACTTAGTGAGGCCCTCCGCAACTTTGTGAGACCCGTTTTCAAAATAAAGTATAAAAAAAATAGGGCTGGGGGTGTAGCGCAGAGACAGAATACCCCTAGGTTCAATCCCCGGTACCGCAAAAAAAAAAAAAAATATATATATATATATATTGCAGTGCTGGGGATTGAATCTAGGGCTTCACACACACCAGGGATGTGCTCTGCCAAAGATTTATGTTTGTTTATTTATTTTTATTTTTTATGGTACTAGGGATTGAACCCAGGGGCATTCTACCTCTGAGCTACACCCCTGGCCCTATTTATTTTTATTTCAAAACAGGGTTTCACTAGGTTGCTGAGAGTCTCACTACTTGCTGAGGCTGTCCTCAAACCTGCTGTCCTCCTGTCTTAGCCTCCCAAGTACTGGGATTACAAGCGTGGGCCACCACGCCCAGCTCCGGCTAGATTTCTGTTTATTTATTTATTTGTTTTTTGTGGTACCGGGGATTGAACGCAGGGGCATTCTACCTCCACGCTACACCCCCAGCCCTATTTTTTATACTTTATTTTGAAACTGGGTCTCACGAAGTTGTGGAGGGCCTCACTAGGTAGAGAGAGAGAGAGACAGGGAGAGAGAGAGATAGGGAGAGAGAGAGCTGAGGCTGGCCGTGAACCCGGATCCTCCGGTCTCCGCCTCCCAAGTACTGGGATTACAAGCGTGCGTCACCACGCCCAGCCTTAGATTTCTGTTTAGATGGAGCGTGGGAGGCTGGGCTGTGGAGCAGGGTGGAGGATAGATGTCTGGAGGGGGTGGGGATGGAAGGAAGGGACAGGGTGGACTGGAGCCTTGGCAGGGAAAGTGGGGCGCAGGGCTGGTGGGGGAGACAGGGAGGAGGACAGGAAGTCGATGCACTGGTCCCTGGCTCTTGCAGGTGAGGCAGCCCCTGGCCTGGGAGCCCAAGGGGAGGTGCTGAGGCCAGCATGGCCGCCAGGGGAATGGAGGCCAGGCGACACGGAAGGAGTTGCTGGAATCTTCTGAGGCCACATCAGGAGGCAAGACGTCTCAGGGGACAGCATGAAGTTCCCTAGAGTCTGGGGGTGTCTCAGGCTCCGGAGGCAAGATGAGAGGAGGTCTGGGGCCTCTGAGGCCTGCAGAATCAGATGGAATCGGGGTGAAGGCCTGTCCCCCACTCAAAGTCAGAGGCAAGAATAAGTGGCCACGCATGAGGCTCACGCCACTCATCCCACTGCTGGGGAGGCTGAGACAGGAGGATCACAGGTTTGAGGCCAGCCTCAGCAACTCAGCCAGACCCTGTTTCAAAACAAAAAATAAGCCGGGTGTGGTGGCGCACGCTTGTAATCCCAGTCCTTGGGAGGCTGAGACAGGAGGATCTCAGGTTCAAGGACAGCCTCAGCAAGTAGTGAGACTCTCATCAATCTAGCAAGACCCTGTTTCAAAAAAGGGGGAGACCAGGGGTATAGCTCAGAGGTAGAACGCCCCTGGGTTCAATCCCCAGTACTAAAATGTGGGGACAAGTGACAGAATTGAAGAGGGCAGCTGGACGGCCACCAGGGAGGGAGGAGAGTGCCCCCAATTCTTCTTGTACATTTCCAAGGCTCCACCGTTTTATTCCCACGTCGTCCTGCAGAGGGCGCAGGAGGCCAGGGCGGGAGCCAGACTGCTCGCCCTCCTTCCGCTGCCTCCGCCGGGTCCTGGGAAACCTGGTGCTGAGGCTGCCGCGGCCTCCGTTTCCCCATCTGTTAGACTAAGCACAATATCTGCCTCCCTTCTCTCTCCAGGAAAAGCTTCGGCAAGTTCTGAGTGAAGCCGGGCGTGGTGGCACACACCTGTCATCCCAGTGCTTGGGAGGCTGAGACAGGAGGACCGCAGGTTCGAGGACAGCCTCAGCAAGTAGTGAGACTCTCATCAACCTAGTGAGACCGTTTCAAAATAAAAATAAAAATAGGGATGGAGTTGTAGCTCGGAGGTAGAATGCCCTTGGGTTCAATTCTCAGTACCCAAAACAAAACAAAACAAAAACTTGGAACCACCCAAAGTAGGAGTCCCAATTCCCCTTCACTACTTCATTAGTTTCTAACATAGGGTAGAGTTTATTTTTATTTACTTTTATTTTATTTTTATTTTGTGGTACCAGGGATGAATGCAGGGGCGTTCTACCTCCGAGCTACACCCCTGGCCCTATTTTTTATCCTTTATTTTGAAACCGGGTCTCACGAAGTTGCAGAGGGCCTCATAAGTAGCTGAGGCTGGCCATGAACCCGGATCCTCTGGTCTCCACCTCCCAAGTACTGAGATTACAAGCGTGCACCACCACGCCCGGCAGGGGAGAGTTTATGTATAGTGTTTATTATCTGTCTTCCCTGCTCCTACTTTGACTTTTTTATTGTGGTGGTGGTACTAGGTATTGAACCCAGGGTTGCTCTACCTCTGAGCTACACCCCTAGCCCTATTTTTAAAATTTTTTATTTAGAAACAGGGTCTCACTAAGTTGCTGAGAGCCTCGCTAAGTTGCTGAAGCTGGCTTTGAACCTGCAATCCTCCTGTCTTAGCCTCTCAAGTACTGGGATTAGAGGCAAGCCACAACACCCAGCTTTTTTTGTGTGTGTGGTACTGAGGATGGAACTCAGGGGCATTCTACCGCTGAGCTACACCCCCAGCCCTATTCTATATTTTATTTTGAATTAGGGTCTCACTAAGTTGTGGAGGGCCTCACTAAACTACTGAGGCTGCCCTCGAACCTGCCATCCTTCTGTCTCAGCCTCCCAAGTACTGGGATGACAAGCCTGCGCCACTATATCCGGTTAGCCGGTGGAGCTGGGCGTGGTGGCCATGCCTGTCATCCCAGTACTTGGGAGGCTGAGACAGGAGGATCACAGGCTCGTAGACAGCCTCATCAAGTAGTGAGACTCTCCTCAATCTAGGAGACGCTGTTTCCAAATAAGAAATAAAATCGGGCTGGGATTGTAGCTCGAAGGTACAATGCCTCTGGTTTCAAACCCCAGTACCACAAAAAAATTAAAAAATAAAATAAAAATAAAACCCTAGCACGAAGCCAGGCGTGGTGGCCCACGCTTGCAATCCCAGTACTTGGGAGGCTGAGACAGGAGGATCGCAGTTTCTCTGTCTGACGTCACTTCCGGTGCCCTCCAGATTACGCGCCTGCGCGAGGCCCCCTCCCACGCCGGCTGCGCGCCCTGGCGTCAAGCGTGCAGAATAGCGTCATTGGAGCGCCCTGGGCATGCGCAGTCCCGCCGTACGACCAGGGAGGACACAAGCGCAACCCGGAAGGCCTTCCTGCAACACTCCAGGGCGGGCGTGAGTGGCTGTCGATGGCGGAGGGAGCGGCGGAGGCCCCGGCAGAGAGTGGTGGTGACGGCGACTCGGGAGGCAGCGCGCGGGAACGGGGAGTGGCGCCTATTAAACCTCAGTGAGTCGCAGGGCAGTAGGGGGGACCTTGTGTGGCCTTCGCGGTACCCGTAGCTGGCCGAAGCGGTGCATGCCGGGAGGCGGGGCCGTAGCCCCGAGCGGGAAGCCCGCTGGCTCTTCGGTCGGGGCTGTTCCTGCTCCCGTAGGGCGGTCAGCGGCGACACCTTAGAACGTGCACGTTGGAGGCTGTCACATTCGCGAATGACGGCCACGTGCACGCCGGGGCAGGCGGGGTTCGAGGCGAGACCCGCGGTGCGTGCTGGGAACTGTAGTCCAGGCGCGTTCCTGCGGCAGAAAGTAGCCCAAAGGCGTGCAAAGCGTGGTGGGTTGGCCCTCGCTGCAAGGCACCCCGGGACTTGTAGTTTCCCCTCGCTTAACGTGGACAGTGATGTTCATGCCTCCTAACTTGTAGTTTTGCACGGCGCTCTGGGCAGTCCGGGGATCCAGGGATAAAAATAGGTCTTCCCGTGACAAAGTAAGCCCTGTCTCTGGCCTTGAGCTTCTACCCACCTGGGAGATGGATGGCTCTACGTAGTGAGCTCCCTGTCTGCAGAAGCATTTAAGCAAGAGCAACTGTTCTCAGTGTCCTTTCCCAGTGTTCATTGAATCTGAGCTCAGAGGAGGGACTGCCTGAACAAGTCCTCCTTCCCCTCCCTGCTGGCAGATACCTCACCACCAAGGAACAGTTCCACGGATTCCTGGAAGCCAATGGGCAGGAGAAACTGTGCCAGGAGACTGAGACAGGAGACCCTGGTGGCAGTGACCTGGCTGAGCCTGAGGCTAAGAGGATCCGACTGGAGGATGGGCAGCCGGAGGCAGCTGAGCCCAGGGAGCAGCCTCAGGCTCGGAAGAGGGCCCGGGGCCAGAATAGGGGCCGGCCCCACGTGAAACCCACACACTATGACCAGAACAGGCTCTGCCCCTCCCTGATCCAGGTGAGCACAGCTCCAGGAGGAAGCTCGGGGGCTTCATTCTGAGCCCATGCCCCCTATTCAGTCCTCACGACCACCTTGTGATCTAAGTACAGGCTGTTCTCAACTCATGATGGCTCGATTCATAATCTCTTGGCTTTTTTTTTTTTCTTTTGTGATACTGAGAATTGAAGCCAGGAGCATTCTACCTCTGACTTACACCACAGCCCTTTTGAATTTTTGTTTTGAAACGGGGTCTCGCTAGGTTGCTGAGAGTCTCACTAAGTTACTGAGGCTGGTCTTGAACCTATGATCCTCCTGTCTCAGCCTCCCAAGTACTGGGAGGCGTGTGCCACCACACCTGGCTCTCTTGACATTTTTTTGTGTGTATGTGGTACTAGGCATTGAACCCAGGGGCGTTCTTCCTCCAAGCTACACCCCCAGTCCTATTTTACTTTTATTTTGAAACAGGGTCTCACTGAGTTGCAGAGGGCCTCACTAGGTTGCTGAGGCTGGCCTTGAACCTGCGATCCTCCTGTCTCAGCCTCCCAAGTACTGGGATGACAAGCATGCGCCACCACGCCCGGCTGTCTTCATGCACTTTTGACTTAGGGTATTTTCGATTCACGGCTTCTAAGTGGAGGAGCAGTGTATTGCTTTTGTTCCCACTTTACTGATGAGGAAGCTGAGGCCTGATGCGGTCGCCGCCTCGCCGGTGGGGGCCGGGGACTCACGCGTGGCCCCCACTCTGTCTCCCGGCAGGAGTCAGGCTCTCGGTGCTTCTTTGGTGATCGCTGCCGCTTCCTGCACGACGTGGGCCTCTACCTGGAAACCAAGCCGGCCGACCTGGGCCCCCGCTGCGTGCTCTTTGAGACCTTCGGCAGGTGCCCCTATGGCGTGACTTGCCGCTTTGCTGGTGCCCACCTGGGGCTGGAGGCCCAGAACCAGGTGCAGGAGGAGCCGACGGCCCCCCGGGTCTGCCCCCTGCCTGTCCGCAATGGCCTGGACAAAGCCCTGCAGCAGCAGCTGCGGAAACGCAAGGTCCGCTTCGAGCGGGCGGAGCAGGCCCTGCGCCAGCTAAGCCAGGCCCAGGCGCCAGGCCCCGTGCCTTCTGCTGCTGGCCCCGAGGGCACCGCAGCTGAGGGCACCCCGGGGACGAACAGCTGTGATGCCCAGCAGGATTCTGCAGGGCTGGGCCGCTCCCCACCCAGCAGCCCCGTGCAGACTTGCGGGCCCCTGACGGACGAGGACGTGGTCAGGCTGCGGCCCTGTGAGAAGAAGCGGGTATGTGTCTCAGCGCCCCATCGGGCGAGGCCAGGGACAAAGCTGTCCATCCAGCAGGTGTGAGCGGCCCAGGCCACGTCCACTCCACGTTCCAGACCCTGGAAGAGAACCCAGCTGAGGCCCCTCTGTCTTCTCTGCCCTGGGCCCAGCCCTCAGAGGGGCAGGAAGAGCTGGACACACATTCTCAGTCCCAGGGGCTCAGGGCTGTGGAAGGCTCCTGAAAGAGGGGGCGTTGGAGCTGGGGTGTGCATGTGTGTGTGCGTGTGTGTGTGCGTTACTGGGGATGGGACTTGGGGTGTTCTACCTCTGAGCTACACCCCCAGCCCTATTTTAATTCTTTTATTTTGAAACAGGGTCTTACTAAGTTGCGGAGGGTCTCACTAAGTTGCTGAGGCTGGCCTTGAACCTGTGGTCCTTCTGTCTCGGCCTCCCAAGTACTGGGATGACAAGTGTATGCCACCATGCCCAGCTGGGACTGGGGTTTTGACGGTTGAATAGAAGTGTAGGAGGATGTGGGGTAAAGAACGTTTTTTATAGAGAGATTGCCAGTCACGTGCAGAGGCCCGCAGGTGAAGGCCGGGCAGGGTGGCAAAGTGCGTCCTAGACTAGGAAGAAGAGTAGCCAAGAGGCCTCTGAGCCAGGCTGGAGGGCCTGGCTCACCATGTCTCCTTCCCCCAGCTGGACATCGGTGGCAAGCTGTACCTGGCCCCCCTCACCACGGTAGGCCGGCAGAGGCGGCTGGCGGGTGGACTGGCCGGCCGGGTGTCGGGGCCCCGCCCGTCGCGCCCTGACCCGCCTGTGTGTGTCCTGTGACCCCAGTGCGGGAACCTTCCATTCCGGCGGATCTGCAAGCGCTTCGGGGCGGACGTGACATGTGGGGAGATGGCCGTCTGCACCAACCTGCTGCAGGGCCAGACGTCCGAGTGGGCGCTGCTCAGACGCCATCCGTGCGAGGACATCTTCGGTGTCCAGGTCAGTGCCTGCCTGCGGGCGGGAGGGAAGGCCCTCGCTGCCGGGTCAGGGCCATGACCACATCGGCCCGTCGCTTCCCCAGCCCCGCCTGCCTCCGCCGTGGGGCAGCGGTGACGGCCAGATGGCCTTGGCCAGGCTGGGGCCTCTAAGGCCAACATCAGCCAGGCGTGGTGGCCTGCGTCTAAATCCCAGCAGCTAGGGAGGCTGAGACAGGAGGATCGCAGGTTCGAGGCCAGCCTCCGCAACTTAGTGAGACCCTGTTTCAGAAAAAAAAATGAAAAGGGCTGGGGGTGTAGCTCAGAAGTAGAGCGCCCCTGGGTTCAGTACCCAGCACCACAAAGGGGAAAAAAAAAAGCAGACGTTGGCTCCGTCCACGGAGGGGGAGAGGAGGCCTCTGGCCCGGGACCCTGCGGGCAGCCGCCAGCCAAGGCGGCACAGCTGACACCCTGCCCTGCAGCTGGAGGGCGCCTTCCCCGACACCATGACCAAGTGCGCCGAGCTGCTGGCCCGCACCGTCGAGGTGGACTTCGTGGACATCAACGTGGGCTGTCCTATCGACCTCGTGTACAAGAAGGTAGCGGCCACGCGGCCCAGCCGGCCGGGACACGGTGGGGTGGGGGGCTCGGGCAGGCGCGGCCGCGGGGCAGCAGGCCCGCCGCCCACCTCGTCCTCTCTTCCAGGGTGGGGGCTGCGCCCTCATGAGCCGCCCCACCAAGTTCCAGCAGATTGTCCGGGGCATGAACCAGGTATGTGCGGCCGCCCGCCCCCTCCCCGGCCCGGCCCCGGCCACCGCCCTGCTGACCGCCCTCCGTGCTGCCGCCCGCAGGTGCTGGACGTGCCGCTGACGGTGAAGATCCGCACGGGCGTGCAGGAGCGCGTGGGCCTGGCGCACCGCCTGCTGCCCGAGCTGCGGGACTGGGGCGTGGCCCTGGCCACGGTGGGTCTGCAGCCCCGGGCCTCCTTCCTCGCGCCTCGGTCTCCCGCCCGCCCGTCCCCCTCGCGCTCTCTCCTTGCGTCTCAGCCTCTGAGTCCCTCTCTGCCGGTGGCTTCTCCCCCAGCTCCACGGCCGCTCTCGGGAGCAGCGCTACACCAAGTTGGCCGACTGGCGGTACATCGAGCAGTGCGCGAAGGCGGCCAGCCCCATGCCCCTGTTCGGTGGGTGCCCGGCAGCCGCCGTCCCCCTCCAGCCACCCCAGGACCAAGCCCAACGGGGACCACTGGGGTGGCAGGAATTCCCAAAGATCAGGCGGTGTCCCACCGGCCTTCAGCTCCTCAAGACCCAGTCCCTGTCCCCTCAGGAAACGGGGACATCTTGTCCTACGAGGATGCCAACTCCGCCATGCAGACTGGAGTGGCGGGGGTCATGATCGCCCGGTGAGTTCCCCACAGGCGACGGGCCAGCAGGAGCGCCCATCCTGCGCTGCTGCTTGTCCCCGGCAGTGGCTCTGCAGGGAGGGGCGGGGCCAGGCAGGGGGACTGGAAGTTTCTGCCAGTCTGGGGCTGACGGTCCCACCCCGCAGTGGCGCCCTGCTGAAGCCCTGGCTGTTCACGGAGATCAAGGAGCAGAGGCACTGGGACATCACGTCCTCCGAGCGCCTGGACATCCTGAGGGACTTCACCAGCTACGGCCTGGAGCACTGGGGCTCGGACACGCAGGGCGTGGAGAAGACGCGGCGCTTCCTGCTGGAGTGGCTGTCCTTCCTGTGCAGGTGGGCAGGGGCGGCAGGGGCCCCGGTGCCGCCGCCCCCCGTGCTGCCACCTTGACGCTGCGCCCCTGCAGGTACGTGCCCGTGGGCCTGCTGGAGCGGCTCCCACAGAGGGTCAACGAGCGGCCGCCCTACTACCTGGGCCGGGACTACCTGGAGACGCTGATGGCCAGCCAGCAGGCGGCCGACTGGATCCGCATCAGGTACCTGGACAGCCGGGTCAGGGGGCGCAGGGGCCCAGCCCAGGCCTGACCCTCCGCCCTCTCCCCCACAGTGAGATGCTCCTGGGACCCGTACCCCCCAACTTCGTCTTCCTGCCGAAGCATAAGGCCAACGCGTACAAGTAGCCACCTGCGTGTGACCAGACAATAAACTTTATTCTTTTAAATTTTTTTTTCGTTGGTACTTGGGATTGAACCCAGGGGCATTCTGTCTCCAAATGACACCCCCAGCCCTTTTATTTTTTATTTTGGAATCGCTAAATTGCTGAGGCTGGCCTCAAACCTCTGATCCTCTGGTCTCAGCCTCCTAAGTACCTGGGATGACAGGCGTGTGCCACCACAGCTGGTTTCTTTAAAGTCCAGGCCTTTCTGTGACCCTGGGGCGCCTTCCCCACCCTCCGGGAGCTCCTGCTGGACCCATGGCCGCAGCCCCTTCCTCCTCGGTTCTCTTGCACCAACCCTCTGTCCCGGGCTGGGGGCTGCTGCTGCCCAGAGGCAGGACCACAGGGACGGGGGAGGGGGCCGTGGCCTCCCTGGAGGAGGCGGCCTTCGGGCCGCAGGACGGTGAGGCTGAAGGGAGGCAAGGCAGTGGACTAAGCCCAGGGCCTGCCCGCTCCCCAGGACACCTGTTGCTGACCGCCGAGCGTCCCCCTTTGTCCCCTACCTGGTTCCTGCACCCCCGGAACCCCAGGTAGTGGTCAGGCCTCAGCCTGGAACTTGCCGCCCTGAGTAACCGGGCCAACAGAACCACGCGGGGCTCCGAGCCCGCTCTCCAGGCGGCCCCTCTGCTCCCGCGGCCTCCCCATGCAGCACCCCAAACCCTTCTACACACCCCCGACTCCCCAGGAAGGCTTCAGCCCCCCGGGCCTGGAGGGTGCCGAGGGCCCAGGCAGCCAGCCGGCTCCCGCCTGCCCAGAGCCTCTCCCTGCCGTGGGTACGAGGGGCCGGGGGGCGGCCGTGGAGCCGGGGTCGGGGCTCCTGCCCGCAGCCCTGGGCCCCACCCACCCGGCCGCCTTTGTCCACAGCCTCCTCGAACCTTCTCTATCAACCCCCAAACCCGGAGAAAGAGGTGTTTCCCGCCCCTCCAGCAGGTATCCACACTCCAACCTCGAGGGGCCGGGCGGGGGCGGGGTGAGCAGGGCCCCCGGCCCGGGTGGGACCCCGGAGGCAGGCCTGTGTCCCCCGCCCCCGACGGCACCCAGGCTGCTCTGAGCCCGCGCCTGCCCCGCAGGCTTCCAGATGGCGCCCTGCGGGTGCTTCTTTGACCCCCGCATCTACCGGATCGAGTGGGCGGCCGCCGAGTTCGGCCAGTCGCCGCTGTACAAGCTGTCGGTGGCCGAGGGCCCCGCCGCGCCGGGCGGCTACCTGCTGGAGCCCCAGCACTACCTGCCGGGGCCGCCGCCGCCGTACCCCCACTGCCCGCCGGCGCCCGGGGGCCCCCAGTACCTCCTGCCCTACTTCCCGCCCGAGGGGCCCGAGGCCCTGAGCTTCGTGGGGGACAGGGGACCCCCCACCTTCGTGGAGCTGCCCCCACCCCTGCTGAAGGACAGCCTGGGCCCCCCGCCGCTCACGGAGAACAAGCTGCCGCCGCTGCACGTCGCGCTGCCCGCCGACGCGCTGCCCCCCGGCGCCTACGGTCACCTCGGCGGCCACCTGGGCCAGGCGCCGGGGCCCGAGGCGGCCGCGCGGCCCGTGGAGGCCCCGGCCTTCCCCGCCAAGGAGCTGCCCTACCCGCCGGGCCCCGGGGAGCCCCACGTGGCCAAGGCCGCCCCGCCGGGCGCCGGGGAGCCCAAGGTCCCCGAGGCGGCCAGGGCCTTGGCGCTGCCGGACAAGGTGCTGCTGGAAGACGCCATGAAGCTGTTCGACTGTCTGCCCGGCGGCGCGGAGCCCGAGGCCGGCCCCCGCCAGGCGCCCAGGCCCACCCTGCCCGACAGCGGTGGCGGGGGCGACGACCCGACGGGCGACATCCGCTCCCTGCACCTGCCGGAGGAGCTGCTGTCCTTCGACTACAGCGTGCCCGAGCTCCTGGACACCGTGGCCAACGTGGAGCACTTCTTTCCCCTCAAGGCGCTGGATGAGGAGCCGCCGCCCCAGCCCGGGCCCCCCGCCACCGAGGCCACGGCCACCGAGGCCACGGCCCCCGCGCCCCCGCCCGACGCCCCCGGGAAGAAGAAGGCCAGCTCGGCAGCCAAGAAGGCGGGGTTGGGGAGCAAGGGCAAGCGGGCCCCCACGGGGCCCAGGCAGGACCTGGGAGCTGCCCCCCATTAAAACCAACTTCATCTCTCTCTGCTTTGTGTCCCCTTGGGGCCTGGGGGCAGTAGGCTGGGTGTGGACACCTGTCCCCTTGCCCCAGGCTGCAGGCTGAGACCAGGAAGGAAGGACCCAGCACTTGGCGGAAACCTCTAGAATTAAGCAGGGGAAGCCGGGCGCGGTGGTGCACACCTGCAGTCCCAGTACTGGGGAGGCTGAGACAGGAGGATCGCAGGTTCAAGGTCACCCTCAGAAACTTAGCAAGACTGTGTCTCAAAAGTAAAAGTAAAAAGGAGCCGGGCGTGGTGGCACACGCTTGTCATCCCAGTACTTGGGAGGTAGAGACTGAGGATCCGGGTTCACGGCCAGCCTCAGCTACTTAGTGAGGCCCTCCGCAACTTCGTGAGACCCGGTTTCAAAATAAAGTATAAAAAATAGGGCCGGGGGTGTAGTGTGGAGGTAGAACACCCCTGGGTTCAATCCCCGGTACCGCAAAAAAAAGAAAAAATAAAGGCAGGGCACCCCAGAATCCTAGGATATAGTGAACCTGTCTTCCAGCCCAAGTCAGAGACAACTTGCAAGGGGGCTTCTTGGGAAGTGGGGAGCCGCCACCCAGATTCCCTGCATCCTGAGAATTTTGAACCACTATATCTGGTGGGAAAACCGAGGCTGCTCAGAGAGGGGTAGAAACTTGTCCGCAGAGACACAGCAGAGACACGCAGAGACACAGGAGCTCCCCACCTTGCTGCCCTTCCTGTCCACCAAGGAGTGATAACAGGCTTGGGGACGCTGGAGTGGTCACCCCGTCCCTGTGGGGCCTTGGAGGGGCCCTGAGGCCCGCTGCCAGAGGCGGGGTGCCTGGCAGGTCTCACTAAAACGGGACAAGGTCTCACTAAGTTGCGGAGGCCTCACTAAGTAGCTGAGGCTGGCTGCAAACCCGGATCCTCCTGTCTCAGCCTCCCAAGTACTGGGATGACAAGCGTGCGCCACCACGCCTGGCTCCCTCTCATCTTCTCACCTGCCGGGCACAGGCCTGGAGAAACCCCCTGCCGGCCTTCCCTCAGCCTCAGTAAGGGATTTTTGAAACTAAAATCGAGTGTCTCAAGTGGAGCGTGGGAGGGAGGGCCCGGCAAAGCCGGAAGTGGCCCCAAGGGAATAGGATCAACTGGAGGAGCCAGGCGTGGTGTCACGCGCCTGGCATCCCGCCACTCAGGAGCTGAGGCAGGAGGAGCCTAAGTTCAAGGTCAGCCTGGACAACTTAGCAAGACCGTGTCTCAAAACTAAAAATAAGGCCGGGTGTGATGGCGCACGCTTGTAATCCCAGTACTTGGGAGGCGGAGACCAGAGGATCCGGGTTCTCGGCCAGCCTCAGCTACTTAGTGAGGCCCTCCGCAACTTCGTGAGACCCGGTTTCAAAATAAGGGATAAAAAATAGGGCCGGGGGTGTAGCGCGGAGGTAGAACGCCCCTGGGTTCAATCCCCGGTACCGCAAAAAAAAAAAAAAAACTAAAAATAAATCCAGGCGCAGGTGGCACGCCTGTGTTCCTAGTACTTGGGAGGCTGAGACAGGAGGATCGCAGGTTGGAGGCCAGCCTCAGGCACTGAGCAAGACCCTGTTTCACGATAAAAGGGCAGGGAGAGCGTGGCCCTGGTTCAGGCCCCAGAGCCCTCGAGCTCACGCTGCTCCCTGAGGCTTTATTTGGAGACGCTACGCCTGCGGCAGGCGCACATCGCCCTGCAACTCTGGCACAGGCTCCCGACGTAGTCACACGCCTGGCGGCAGTCCTCGGTGTGCAGCTGCTTGGGGATGACGTAGGCGAGCCACACGGCCAGCAGGCTCCCCAAGACCAGCAGGAGGATGGCTATCTCCTCCGGGATGATGCTCAGCGGGTACGCGCCGTACACGTAGATGCTGAACGTGGTCTCCAGCTGGCAGTAGCTGCGGGGCGGCGCGGGCAAAGGTGTTGGGGCCGCCTTCGGGGAGCCCGCCCCCGCCCCAGCCGCGAGTTCCACCCCACGAAGGAGAGCCAGGCGGGCCCCTGGTCCAGGTCTGGGCCTCCAGGGAGGGCAGGGGCTCTGCGTGCCCTCTGGGGGTGAATTCCAGAAATGCCCCCGTCCCCCCTCAGTGGAACATGCCCGCCAACAGAGCGAAGCTTCAGAGAGTACGCAATAGCCCCAGGAGGGGAATGCTGGAGAAGGAGCGCTGGGAGGGGTGGAGGGGATGGAGAGGATGGATGGATGGATGGAGGGGATGGATGGATGGATGGATGGAGGGGATGGATGGATGGATGGATGGATGGAGGGGATGGATGGATGGATGGATGGAGGGGATGGATGGATGGAGGGGATGGGCCTGATTTGAGCGCCTGCCCACCCTGGGTGAACATTCCCACCATGGAGCCAGGTGTGGTGGTGCACGCTTGTAATCCCAGTACCTGGGAGGCTGAGACAGGAGGATCGCAGGTTCACAGCCAGCCTCAGCTACTTAGTGAGGCCCTCCGCAACTTAGTGAGACCCTGTTTCAAAACAAACAATACAAAAATAGGGCTGAGGATGTAGCCTGCAGATAGAATGCCCCTGAGTTCAATCCCCAGTACTGCAAAAAGAAAAAAAAAATAAAGTCAACCAGAACTTAAACTAACACTTATCTTGGAACAGTCTGTGCTGTTGGGGGGAAACTCGCTTTTTATTTTTATTTTTAATTTATTTTATTTTTTTGTGGTGCTGGGATTGAACCCAGGGGCATCCTACCTCTGAGATACACTGCAGCCCTATTTTGTTATTTTGAAACAGGGCCTAAGTTGTGGAGGGCCTCACTAAGTTGCTGAAGGTGGCCATGAACCCACGATCCTCCTGTCTCAGCCTCCTATGTACTGAGATTACAGGCGTGCGCCACCACGCCCGGCTAGCCCTTTTTATTTTTTGAGACAAGGTCTTTTATTGTGAAACAGGGTCTCACTAAGTTGCCTAGGCTGGCCTCGAACTTCTTGCCTCGGCCTCCTGACTCGCTGAGATCATAGGCACGCGTCACTGCGTCCAGTGGGCACTCGGGGGACCCGCCGGAGGTCGCAGGGCAGCGAGTGCGCAAGGCGCGGGGGTGCGGCCCTGCGGCGGGGGAGGCGCCTGCCCACCTGTAGTAAGGATCCACAATGGAGAGGTAGAAGATGTAGATGCCGTTCCTCTGGTCGAAAATGATCTCGTTGTTGGTTGGGCCCCCCAGGATCTCATACTGGACGTCCGGCCATCTCAAGGGAGTGGGGTTGCTGGGGTCGTGGCAGCTCACGTAGTTCTGGTAGGGACAGGGGTGTGACCACGGCCCCACCATCCTCCTCTCAGCCACCCGCACGTCCCCTGGCTCCCGCCCTTCCTGTCCGGCCTCCGTGGGCCAAGGAGGCTGGAGGCTGAGACCTGCTCATCAGATTCCTTCGGGGCTCGTGTCAGGATGTTATGGGTTGAATTGTGTCCCCCGGGCCCCCCAAAACCATACGTTGAAGTCCTCACTCCCAGGACCTCACCTATGACCTTCTTTGGAGACAGGTCTTTTATGGGGAGGGAGTACTGGGGATGGGACCCAGGGGCGCTCTACCTCTGAGCTACACCCCCCAGCCCTATTTTATTCTTTTATTTTGAAGCACGGCCTCACTAAGTTGCTGAGAGTGTTGTTAAATTGCTGGGATTACAGACGTGTGCCACCACTCCCAGCTCAAAATAAAAAATTATTTTAAAAAGGGCTGGGGGAGAGCCGGGCGTGGTGGCGCACGCTTGTAATCCCAGTACTTTGGGAGGCGGAGACCGGAGGATCCGGGTTCGCGGCCAGCCTCAGCTCGCTCTCGCTCGCTCGCTCTCTCTCTCTCTCTCTCTCTCCCTGTCTATCTCTCTACTTAGTGAGGCCCTCCGCAACTTCGTGAGACCCGGTTTCAAAATAAAGTATAAAAGCCAGGTGTGGTGGCGCACGCATGTAATCCCAGTACTTTGGGAGGCAGAGACCGGAGGATCTGGGTTCGAGGCCAGACTCAGCTCGTGCATGCACGCGCGTGCAAGCGTTCTCTCTCTCTCTCTCCCTCCCTGTCTCTCTCTATCTATCTATCTAGTGAGGCCCTCCGCAACTTCGTGAGACCCGGTTTCAAAATAAAGTATAAAAAATAGGGCCGGGGGCGTAGCGCGGAGGTAGAATGCCCCTGCGTTCAATCCCCGGTACCGCAAAAAAAAAAAAAAAGGGCTGGGGGAGCCGGGCGTGGTGGCACACGTCTATAATCCCAATATTTAGGAAGCTGAGACAGGAGGATTGCAGGTTTGAGGCCAGCCTCAGCAATATATCAAGACCCTGTTTCAAAATAAAATAGGAGCCGGGTGTGGTGGCGCACGCTTGTAATCCCAGTACATGGGAGGCTGAGACTGGAGGATTGCAGGTTTGCGGCCAGCCTCAGCTACTTAGTGAGGCCCTCTGCAATTTAGTGAGACCCTGTTTCAAAATAAAGAATAAAAAATAGGTCTGTGGGTGTAGCTCGGAGGTAGAATGCCCCTGGGTTCGATCCCCAGTACCACAAAAATAAATAAATAAATAAATAAATAAGGGCTGGGGGAGCCAGGCATGGTAGCCCATGCCTGTAATCCCAGTACTTGGGAGGCTGAGACCAGAGGATCCGGGTTCACGACCAGCCTCAGCTACTTAGTGAGGCCCTCTGCAACTTAGTGAGACCCTGTTTCCAAATAAAGAATAAAAAATAGGGCTGGGGGTGTAGCTCGGAGGTAGAATGCCCCTGGGTTCAATCGAAGGAAGGAAGGAAGGGAAGGGAAGGGAAGGAGGAGGAAGGGAGGAAGGGACTGCTCCACAAACCCATTTGCTCGCGGTGGGTGCGAGGAAGGGCTGAGCCTCCCAGCGGCCAAGGCAAGCGCAGGACCGCGCGGCTGAGGCGCGGGCGCCATCTGGCGGCGGCGGGCGGCGCTGCGCGGGGCCTGGGCCTGGACCGCCGTGGGCGTGGAGGATGCCCGGGGCCGGGGCCGCGGGAGCCGCCGCCTGCAACCCGCTCGCCTGGCAGAAACGTGGCGGAGCCGCCGGGCCTGACTTACCCTGCCGGCGGGGGACGCGTCGCGCCTGCAGCCCCCGCGCTTCTGCCAGCGCCCCTGGGAGACAGCCCCCCAAACCTCTCCATCACGTCCCGCATTGCATTCGCACGCTCAGCCCCCTCGCCGCGCCGGGCCTGGGGAGCTTGCTCATTTTTGTGTGGTTCTGGGGGTTGAACCCAGGGGCATTCTACCTCTGAGCTACACCCCAGCCCTATTTTATTGTTTATTTTGAAACAGGGTCTCGCTTGGTTGCTGAGAGTCTCAGTACTTGCTGAGGCTATCCTCGAACCCGCCATCCTCCTGTCTCAGCCTTCCAAATACTGGGATCACAGGCGTGCACCACCACGCCTGGCTCTTTCTCTTTAGTACTAGGAATTGAACCCACCAGGGGCCAGCTACCTCTGAGCTACACCCCCCAGCCTTTTTTTGTGTGTGCCGTACCGGGGATTGAACCCAGGGGCATTCTACCTCTGACCTATACCCCCAGCCCTATTTTATTTTATTTTATTTATTTATTTATTTATTTATTTATTTATTTATTTTATTTATTTATTTTTGTGGTACCGGGGATTGAACCCAGGGGCTTTCTACCTCCAAGCTACATCCCCGGCCCTATTTTTTATCCTTTTTTTTTTTTTTTTTTT
>PVJS01041491.1:0-17939 GCA_004027185.1 Glis glis
ACCCAGGGGTGTTCTACCTCCGCGCTACACCCCCGGCCCTATTTTTTTATGCTTTATTTTGAAACTGGGTCTCACGAAGTTGCAGAAGGCCTCACTAGGGAGACAGAGAGAGAGAGAGAGAGAGAGAGACAGAGAGACAGAGAGACAGAGAGAGAGAGAGCTGAGGCTGGCCGCGAACCAGGATCCTCCGGTCTCCGCCTCCCAAAGTAGCCTTGGTTCTTAAAAACCAGGTCTGAAATAAAATTCAGAAGAAGAGTTGTCATGGTTATAGTTAATTCCAGGGCAAAGACAGGAATTTGGAGTATTATTTACTGCCTGCAAGGCAAACATTGACATCTCACAAGCAGCTACTTTGTTCTTTAAAATATCTAGAGCCTTGACATTTAGAGAGTGCTCAGCACACCAGCGACACTGGCATTATCTGGACACGGAACTAAAAATATCAGGCTCCACCTGAACTTGCTTAATAAGAATCTGCATTTGAGGATGGCCAAAAGATTTCTGAGCACATTGATATCCAGCTCTTGCAATCTGTGGGATCTCTGTATCAGTTCTTGCAATATCTTCACTGGACTTAAACTATAAGGGGTATCATTGGGAATATTGTTCTTTTCTACAGTTCTGAACCAGTGATCAATGCACTAAAAAGTAGTTACAAAATGTATTTGAAACTGAAGGCATCTTGGGACTGCAATCAGACCTTCCTTCCAAGGGTAAATAATAGCGCTCACATCTTCAAGGGAGATCTAGCCCTGGGAGAATGGATGACCCTTTTGGATTGATGGAAATTCTGATCCTTCAGAGCTTAATACTTAGTGACAGGGGCCATTATAGGGAATCCCTCTACTCTCCCACCTATTTAGGTTGCAAGGAAATTAGCTGTCCCTAATTCTGAGTCATACCTGGTCCTCTATTAGACTGAGGAAGTAGGCTGAGTCAGCCTTACTGGCCACAATCAAACCAGCTGCTGCCAGTTTTGCAGAGCCAATCCAGGTGCCTAAATAAAGTGAGAGAGGTTTTATGAGCTTAGCGTGTGGGATTCAAACCTGAGGTCAGAAGGCTGAGCAGGAATAAGCTGTAGGGGTCCCATCTGACTGGTGAGCTCAAGGATGGGGTAAAGAGAATCTCCTTTGGATTTATCTCATTGAAGGGATTTAATTTTCCTCCTTTTATAATCAAGGTTTGGGACTTTCAGGAACTTTGTTCAGGAACATCAAGCTTCACAGAATTGCTAGCGATTGATCCATGATTTCATTAGGGACAGCTGTGAGGAGTTGCCTTGTGTCCATAAGCCTGCTGGGAACTGGTTTGCTTTCTAGTATTCCTTGTGTCTACACATTTGGTGTAAGCTGTGTACAAGCTAAGTGTTTGGTGTAAGCTAAGTGTCTATATGTCTGGTATAAGCTAAGTGTATTTATGTCCATGTTTCATCCCAGCTCAGGATTATGAGGATTACAAAATTGTTCCAACATCTGATCCTTGAACCAGAGCTGGTGAACTTGGGGACGAGCTGGGGTTGGAGGAGGAGGTTCCCATGCCTGTTGTGAACCCAGGTTAAAACTGGGTCACTCTAGGGCTATGTTCTTTGCAAACAGGTTTTGCACAGCTGCCTAGGAAGGGTTACAGAAAAACAGGGTCACCTGGAGTCAATGGGTGTAATTAGAGGACGGGGAAAGGAGAAGAGTCTAATAGAAATGTTGCAGTCAGTTCTTATCCCTTTCTGGCTTTCAAGTGAAATAGAGCTTTTTTCTGTCTCTACCTTGTACCTTCAAGTTTCTGACTCTTAGGCTTGATAGGAAACCAAATTACCTTTTAGAAAAATTCTGTGCATATGGTGTGTGGTTTTAATTTATCATAGGTCTATCTTCTGCAGATATCTATTTGGTAAGTTCTACTCCTTCCTCAGAACTGAGAAACTCCAGGTGAACCATTCAGCTACCCATCCATGGAAGACCTCTGTGTTGCTTTGGAGATTTCTTAGGCTCTGGCATTGCTGGTCGATTTCTGTGTTCTGGCTGCTTCCTTGCTCTGTTGTACAAATCCCCTTTCTGACTCTGCTCATATCCCGCCTCCTTCTCAACTTTCTGTATCCTAGTCCAGATCACACGTACTTCTATCTGCTGCTCTAGCTCTGTTGATACCATGCAGATACTGCATGTATTCAGTGAGTCTTGATTTCTGCAAGGCTATGTATTCTAGTTACCGAATCAAAACTTTCCAATATATGCTTATGATTTCTCCTCTAATGTCAGTCATTCAGACATAGGCCTACAAACTATAGTAACTAAGAAGTTGCATTAGAATGATAATAACAGTATAAAGAACATTTTAGAGGGGGAAAACACTTGTTATCACACCAATGTCTTAATTTTTCCATGTTATATATATATATATATTTTTTTTTTGCGGTACTGGGGATTGAACCCAGGGGCGTTCTACCTCCGCGCTACGCCCCCGGCCCTGTTTTTTATCCTTTACTGAAACCGGGTCTCACTAAGTTGCGGAGGGCCTCACTAAGTAGCTGAGGCTGGCCGCGAACCCGGATCCTCCGGTCTCCGCCTCCTAAGTACTGGGATTACAAATGTGCGCCACCACGCCCGGCTCCCATGTTATATTTTAGTTTTAGAAGATATGAGTTTCCAGTGGACATATTATTTTCCATTCTACTCTTTTTCCAAGTAATCATTATTTCTATAAGTCTACTTAATTATATTTAATGGACTTAATGATTTTTTACTTTATATATGTATATATATATATAATATATATGTATATATTATATATGTATATAATATATATATATATATATATATATATACAAGAGCAATTCATTCATCGTAGAATATTTAGGTTAATTTACATTTCCTTCCTTCCTTCCTTCCTTCCTTCCTTCCTTCCTTCTTTTCTTCTTTCTTTTTTATTAAAGAGACATTTGGAATGGACCTCTTATTCATGTAGGTTTGGCTTTTGTTAAGTGCATTTTCTTAAAAATAATTCCTATGAATAGGATTGCTGGGCAAAAGAACATGACCATAAATGTCCTTATAAATTAAAGAACAATTTTAAACTCTTAACTCTGCCAGCTGTGTAAGTTTATGAAAGTTTTACCATGGCTTTGAGTGTTGGATACTATAATTTAAATGTATTTTACTACTTTGATGTGATTATTGCAAGTTCTTTATTTCTTTATTTCTTCTTTCTGTGCTGGGGATAGAATCCAAGGCCTAATACTTGCTAAGCATATGCTATACCACTGACCTATCTAGGAATCAGACTTATATATCCCCACTCTGTTGTCCCGGTTGTTGCTCTTCTCAGTCTTTATGTAACGCACTAATAGGGACTTTTTGTCTTTTCTCAGAAGGCACACATAAGCATCACTGGAAAACAGTCCAGCCCCATGGAGAGAAGCCAGGCAGACGCCCCCAAGGCCAGACTCCTGTACCAGGAGGTCTGCTGGGCAGCTCAGCGTCTCGATCTGTTCCTTTGCAAGGGAAATGCTCACAAAGAGGTGTTTAAGCCGCACGTCTTGGCCCTCAGGGATACGGTTCAGCAAGCCTGCATTAAACTTATGTTCCTGTATCCAGTGGCTTATGGGAGGAAGGCAGAAGAGCTGTTATGGAGGAAAATGTACTCTGACATTGTCATGCTGCTAATGAAGACCAACAAAAAGCACATGGACACGTTCAAGCACTGGGAAAGCCCCTTGCGGGCTCACCTGAAGGGTGGCCTCAGATTCTACGAGCATCTCTTCCTGTTCCTTCAGGGGCACTACGAGCTGAGGCTCCAGAGCTGCATAGATTGGCCTCACAGTGCGATCCACCTGATTGGCTGGAAGAAAGCAGGGTCCACGTCAGAGGAAGAGGCTGCCTGGGCTCGCATGGCCTGCCACCGCTGCCTGCTCTACCTGGGAGACTTGTTCCGCTATCAGAATGAGTTCCTAGACCTGGCCACCAAAGACTTGGCAGAGAGATGCTATTACAGAGCCCTGTCAGTGGCTCCGCACATGGGGATGCCCTTCAACCAGCTGGGGGCCCTCACGGGGAGCAAGTACTATGACGTGGAAGCCACTTACTTCTATCAGCGCTGTGTCCACTCAGAAGTGCCTTTTAAAGGGGCAGCTTGGAACCTCAAACGACTCTACGACCATGCGGGGAAGAGGTACAGCGGTCTGAAAAGATACCAGGGCAAGAAACTGTCCCGCGGCCAGAGGCAGTGTTGGGATAACAAAAGGCTGCTGGTTAGCTTCCTCTACCTTCAGAGCCTCCTGCAGCCTCAGAGGAAATTCAAAGTGGCCAGGTTGATCGCTCTCTGCCAGCTGGTTCTGGAAGACTTTCGTCTCTGTCTTTCCTATCGGCCATGTCTGTCTGACCCGCACCAGGCTTGCACTGAGGGAAAGCCCCCCAAAGGCTATCTGTTCCTCCCAGACCTCCTCATCTTCCACATGGTGGTCCTTTGCCTCATGAATGTGCACAGTCTGAGGAAAACGGGCTCGAAGCAGCATAAGCCAGCCGTGATCTTCACCTTGACCCT
Source organism: Glis glis (assembly GCA_004027185.1). NCBI lineage: Eukaryota > Metazoa > Chordata > Mammalia > Rodentia > Gliridae > Glis > Glis glis. The sequence goes on from PVJS01041491.1 coordinate 4,534, forward strand.
CTTCTCTCATCTAATTCAGCATGTGAATGCTCAGATCCAAGCGGAACTCCAGAAAGGGAAGCTGACCGTGGAGCTGGCCGGCCCCAGTGAGGGAAGCCAGGAGAAAGAGACTGGGGAAGGACGGTATGACTTCCCAGCCTCCTGGCCCCACCATGGCAGATCCCAGAAGAGCCATGGGTGGTCCTGTGTTTCTAGTGCAGGTTACAACTCAGAGACCAGTTTTCACTCCTGCTGCGACTCAGATGAGATGGAGGAAGAGGACGACACGTCCTCAAGTTCACAGGGCCACTCGGAAACAAGTAGTGACACTTCTCACTCAGATTCAACTGATGAAGAAGGCAGTGGCTCCCCAAATCCAGAAGCAATGTGGGAAAGGGGGGCCACACCCAAACATCAAGCTGTGCATCCCAGGAGTAAACTGAAGGCACATGAACCTCCCAGTCGTCTCCTAGATCTCTTGAAAACAACTATTTCTGCTAATCTGCCAGCTCCATTGAGCCAGAAGAGCCCAGGAAAACATTCCCTGCACTTGGCTCCTGTCTTCAGTTGCAGCCTTCTGACGCACAGGTCTGAGGCCAGCTCTGCCTCCAGCGGTACCTCCTGCAACCAGGACGAAATGAGCGGCTTTCCTGAGACAGAGTTTCGCACTGGTTCCTACTGGGGACAGAGCACCTCCGTTGGCCAGACTCATGACAATCTCCAGACCATTCAAAAGAAATTGAAGATCCTTTCAGCTGAGGGACTACTGCCCACCATCAAGGTGATCCTGGGCTGGCTCCGCATCAATCACAGCCTCCTCACCTCACACTGGCGGAGTTCACTGATCCTGTTTGAGCAGCTGCGTGTGTTGCTGAATCTACTGCCCTCAGTGGGAGACCTTCAGGAACCAGGCCTGGGCCTGTCCCGCCATCTCCGAGACCTGCTGCAGAGCTGTACGGGCCCACACCTCCCCAGGTTCCTGCAGCTTCCTGAGGACATTGCCCTGTTCCAGCACAGTCCACTGCAGGCTTCCCAGGAGATGGTGGGCTTAGAGCAGGACCTGCCTCCGCTCAGCAACCAGGATGAAGCTGCCATGCGTATCTATTTCATCAGAAGTTTTGGTCACTTTGCAACTAGACTCCCAGGACAGTTCCTGAGGTTCGACTCCAAGCTGGGTGTGTTTGTGAGTGGTACACTCGAAGGATCAGAAAATGCACGTCAGCAGCTTGCCCAGAGAACTTCAAGGATCAGGTTTTCCAAAGACATAGTCCAGCTCTGGCTCCAGCGGGAAGTGGCACTGCTTGAGAAGACCCTCAGGGGCCCCCAGACTCGGGCAGCTTTGACCCCTTACCTGTTCCCTGACCCCAGGGCCCTCTGTGAGCATCTTCCAGTCATCCAGCAACTGGCCACCAGTGGTAAGTTCTTCTTCATCATACCGAAGATCGTGGTGGACACACTGTATGTCCTGCGGGGGGAAGACCGGAGGGCCTGGGCAGCCATCGCCTTCCTTGAGGGTGAGCTCAAGAGAGGGAACCAGAACATTCTCTGCCAGTCCTTTGTGTCTAAGAGGTTGGTGAGGCCCAGGATGACCAGGCCAGACTCTGATGCCTGGGACCTTTATAATATTCTCGACTTCTGCAAAAGTCTGTTGGATTCATCCAGGCCAGGGACGCCCGATCCCAGCAGCATGGTGACCATCATTACGGGCATCTGTTTGGACAACCCCAGGAATTTCTCCTACCCTCTGCAGCTGGTGCTGGGCACAGCAACTGAAGCTGGCGTGGAAATCAAGAACATCCTGCACTTCCACAGAGAGTGGAAGGCGATCAGCTGACATGGTCCCGGGTCTCTTCTCCTCCTATGGCACTTATAGATCACATTCCGTACGTTTGTCTCGTTAGCACCTAATGTTAAGGTAGACGTTGTGTAGATGAATATCCACATCTACCCATAGGTAGATTTTAGTGTACCAGCTTCCAGAGGCCGCCTTATGTCCTTCCTTGTCATCTTGGTTTAATACCATATTATGTCTAGGAAAAAAATCTCAATATTAACTCAGTGTTTAGTGTTTTTATGGTAAAGGGTTCAGGGTCCCAAGAGCTCATCTGGCTCTGTGGACTTTCTGTAATTTGCTTAGCTCAGTTTTGTGACATGAAACTTTTAATGTTTTATTATGACGGGGTCATGCCTGCTCTGGAAGGTAGGCCTCTGCTATCTCTGAAAGCCCAATAAATATAAAGCTAAAATTCATGATTGTGGTGAAGGATTTTATTGCAATTTCTGGTCATGTCTTCCTCATTCTATGCTGAATTCAGGATTTCACTTTTGGGTATACCTAGGTCAAAAGTCCAGTTTGCTATGATTTGATTTTTTAAAAATTCTTCTAAGCATGATGGCAAGACCCCAAAGATTGGCAGACTCTGTTCTCTTTCTGTTAACCTGGGAATACATATTTCATGGTATAGTATTGGCATTTTTCCTATATCTGCTGAAATTTTTAGCTCTGTTTATCATAAAACTATCTCTCGATTTCTCTCACTCTTTCTTTTTCTTTTCTGGCACCCAGACATTGCTTGGGACTTCCCTTTAATCTCCTACTTGGTACCTACCTACTCCAAGGAATAACTTTTCCTACAATTAGCAAAAGGTGGATGCGTGTCCTGTCGATATTGGATAAAAACTTAAAAATCCACAACTTTAACTGAAATGTGTTAAAGGATTAACAATATTTTCCCCTCTGGCAATTCCCAACTTTCTTCCCTGATAAACCATCACATTTTAAGGCCAAACTTATTAGTCTTTCAGGATCTAAAGTTTTTGAGGTGTTTGAGTCCTCCCTGGTTACAAACATTTCTTATATTAGTACATTATTTTCATTGCCTCCTTCAATAGCTATTTCCTATCATTGTTTGCCTTTCACATTTCCTTTCTAATGTTTTTAGTATAAAATTATTAATAATTATGTGACACAGATTTTTGTATCTGGATTAATTCTTTGGAATAGATGACCAGAAATTTACTTACTTCATTAAAAATACACATGTATATTACATTATTTTATATGTGCATATTATAACTTAAGAGAGTGCCAAAAATAGTTTATTAGCAAAAGGGGATCAAACATTCTATAAGGTTTTGTAGCCTATATTTTTCAACAGTATACTATGATCATTTTCTTTCCTATTTATTCTTTTAAAGATGATTTTACAAAATGATCATCATAATTTGCTTAACAATTCTATTTTTGGACATTTTGCATTTTTCCTATTATAAATAGTGTAAATAATTTTTTGCATGTGTCCTTGGTTATTAGAATAAATTCCTAGAATTAGAATGACTGAGGCAAAGGGCAAGAATACATTAAGGCCCTTAATGATACTAACATGATACTAACTAATAATGATAATGACACTAAATTGACCTCCAGATAGGCTGCAGGAATTTGTACCTCAAAGACTGAGTGTGCATATTTTGCTGCATTCAATTCAGAAATTTTTTTTCCTTGCCAATTTGATAAGTGAAATTGTCATTGTATTTCTGGCTGTGATAGATTGAACCTACTTAGTGGACATACTATTTTTAAAAATTTTTTTGCCCATGTCCCTTCTCATTTTATAATTAGACTTTATGGTTTTCTTATTTGTTATTGTCATGATCTGCAACCACATCCAAAGCATACGAGAGTGTGAATTTAATTGGATCCTAAATACAATGGCCTAAATCAGACAGTTGACTGCTCTTATATTCTTAGTCTTGCTTGCTGCAACCTGTGAGGTACGATGTTTTATTCTTATGAAGGAACTATTAAAAGTGATGGCTTGAGATGGGGGAAAATAGCTCAAAGCATGTAGTGGAGTGAAACAGGAGAACAAGAATAAATTACTTTAAAAAATGCAAACAGAATTATCTTTTTGCTGGGAGATAATTGGTATTTTCACATAGGAAAAAATGATCATTCATCACTGTGGAAGAGTCCTCTTTCAGACAACTTGGTTGACAGGCTCTGAATTACATTTGGGAAGCTCATCTAAATAATACCAATGGGATGAGGCCAAGGCAAGCTAGGGTAATGCTTACAGTAGATTTTGCACTTGTGTCTCATAGCAGGCTTTGGTTCCTTTGAGCACAGGATCCAGTCCCATTCTCTTCCTCATTGCTAAAAATTGGTCATTTCCAAATACCCTGGCAGCTACAACGCTCCTGCAGATCATGCTCTCAGAAATCAGCAATGGTAGCAGCAAACAACCACCCTAGATATGTTAATTAAACAAATTGTGCCGGGAGTGGTGGCATACACTTGTAATCCCAGTACTTGGGAGGCAGAGACCAGAGGATTCGGGTTTGTGGCCAGCCTCAGCTACTTAGTGAGGCCTCTGCAACTTCGTGAGACCTGGTTTCAAAATAAAGTATAAAAAATAGGGCCAGGGGTGTAGCTCTAAGGTAGAAAGCCCCTGGGTTCAATCCCCGGTACCACACACACACACAAAAATTGTATCATTTCTTTTTTACATACAGGAATTAAACTCTCCAAGAAAACTCCCTGTTGCATTCTGAGATATTTCCTTGCTTTCCTTTGTAGACATTTTGAAATTATGGGTGTTTTCTGGCCATCAGCAGACACCCCTAGTCTGGGTTTAGGAAAACACTGAGAAGCAGTAGGGCTGCCTTGAAGATGTCATTGCTGTGACTTTATGTCACATGCCATGGATGCCTGTTTATATGGCTTGCTGATTACTGGATGTCATGATAAATATCTTGCTGAATTTAGAGAAGAGTTATGAAGCAAAGAGAAAGGGAGTATATTAAATGGCTGGATCTCTTTTTGTTTGTGTAGGATGAGCAACTTGAAGTCAATCCCTGCTGGTTGAACCAGCCAGGCAAAGTCCTTTAATGAAGATTATTTATTGTTTCTAGGCAAAGTCCTTTAATGAATATCTTAGATTGCCTACTGTTTGCACTTATCCTAAAAGTATTGCTCTATAATAGTCTCTTGGCCTAAGCCTGTGAGATTGTGGACAACAGTTTATCTAAGACTAAGTCTCCTCTTAGCTTTCCCTCTTCGCCATTGTATATAAGAAATGATCTACTCCACAGGCAAATTTTTAGAGAGTACGGTGCCTAATTTTTAGTATTTGTACAGAGACTCAGCCAGGGAAAATAGCTCTTAGAAGCTTGTGCATGTGACTTTCTGAAGAAAGTCCGCTGACTGTCCAATGCACGAGAGTTGATCACCAGTGGAAGCTATTCCTTAGATGGCTATGGTGGGAAAGGAATTTCTATTAGCCAAAGGTTTCTATCTTTCTTTTCACCCTAGAAAGAATGAAAGTAGCCTTTTTTTTAAACATATAACTAAGGTAAAATCAATGCAAAGACCTACGGCTACTGACTTACCTGATATTCTATTCCAGATACAGCTGGCTGCAAATCTATCCCAAGTAGTCTTGGCTCAGTTATAAACACCCCAAAGTGTAAGATATCCAGTAGAGCAGGAACAGGATATCTCAGTGAAGGTCAGCAAGAACCTAGAGGGCAGCTTATGGGACACAGAACCCTTACTCTTCCCCCATCTTTTTTTTTTTAATACTGGGGATTGAACCTAGGGGTATTCTACCTCCAAGCGATATCCCCAATCCTTTTTGTATTTTTAAATGGGGTTTTGCTAAATTGCTGAGGCTGTTCTCAAACCTGTTATCCTTCTGTCTTAGCCTCCCAAGTACTGGGATTAAGGAGCTGTGCCACTGGCACCTGGCCTCTTCCCCCATCTTATTGTCATAGTGATGTGCAAACCCTCACCTTTACCCAGATGCCCCAGGTAAGGGAAGGTTAGTGGCGGGGACAATATCCCTGACAGCAGGTTTCAACTCTATCTTGAAGGATATTTATACAAGAAGAAATTGCTTTAAATGGGAAGACACTGAGTTTTCATTCCTAGTAAAGTTTACATTTTGGCTGGAATTGGTTTAAAGGTAAATTATGTTCAGATAATAACTACAGCTAGTATATATGAGCTATAGTGTATAAATTTCAGTTTCACTATAAATGTATATTGTATGTGCTTTTTTAGCCCACTAGAAGCTATATTTATTGTGGCTGAACAATATATTTTGACTGTAATAATTTCTCTTATGAACTTAAGACTAATATTTCCACTTGCCTTCTCTATATCTCTGCTGGATTTTTTCATATATCTGAAATTCAACACATCTGGAAGTAAAGTCATTATTTTTACCTGAAGTAGCATTTTTCCTTGTGGTCTTTATATTTTTATTATTTTATTTTATTTTTTGTTGGTGAATTATGATTTTACACAATAGTGGGATTCATTGTGATACATTTGACCATACACATAACATAATTTGGTTAATTTCTTTATCTTAGTAAGTGGCTAAGTTTTAGCTAAGTTTTAAACACTGGTTCTATTCTTACCTTCTAATTCTGCTTCAATAAAATAATTTATAAATAAACACACACACAAAAGAAAGAGAAAGAAAAGAAAGAAAGGAAGGAAGGAAGACACCCCATCCCCATGTACTCCTTTCAGGGAATTAGCTTATTGCTGTCAAATCTGAAATCTGCAGTCAGGGAACAGTGTGAAAAGCCTTGGGTAGGAACTGATGCTGTAGTCTCAGGCAACACTTCTTTTTCCTAGAGTGTACCACAGTTTTGCTCTTTAGGTCTTTGTGGTCCTTCTATTGATTGGATTAGGTCTACCTCAGTATTGAGGCAATCTATGCTTAAAGTTGGCCGACTGTAAATATTAACCATAGCTACAAAACACCTTCACAGTAACACTAGACTAGTGTTCAATAACTGGGTACCGTGACCTGATCAAATTGATCCATAAAGTAAGCATGACATATCGCCAACAATTTCTCAACAACTTTCTAAGTGCATCAGTGAACATACTGAGGTTTTTTTTTTTTTTTTTAAAATCAATGCCAGATCTTGTGTTTGCTTCTGTGGATCCATGAAAGGTAAGACATATTTCTTATCTGTGAAGAAATCAGTAGAAATTGGCATGTAATCAAATACATCATTGTAGTATAAACAAGACATTATGGGACTGAAGGGGCGATAGTGACAATGCCATACTGGGCATTCCAGAAGAAATATTGTTACCCTGAGTGTTTCTGAGTCTGTTGTTTCGATCCATCGTCACTGCTGTAAACCAAGTCCTCTTCAGCAGGAGTTGACACGTTGCTGTATCTTCCTCTGATCTTGCCACCTGCACTCTCCATCCCGCTCTACCTTCACCGTGCCACCTGCCCTCCTGTGCTCTTATGTGCCCATCATGTCTCTTTCTTGGTTAAAATGCAATGGTTTCTCATTGCATATAAACTGCAATTTCTTCTACTATGGTATAAAATATCCAGGACTAGATAGCCATAGTGTACTCTTTCTAGTTTCATTCAGCATTGCTTTTCTTTTCCCTTCCTCCCTCCCTCCCTCAGTTTCTCCCTTTCTCCCTTCTTTCCTTTTCGGTGCTGGGGATTGAACCCAGGGGAGTTCTACCTCTGAGCTATACTCCCAGTCCTATTATATTTTTTATTTTGAAACAGGGTCTCACTAAGTTGCAGAGGGCCTTGCTAAGTAGCTGAGGCTGGCTGCAAACCTGCGATCCTTCTGTTTCAGCTCCCCAAGTACTGGGATTACAGGCATGCGCCACCACACCTGGCTAACATTTCTTTCAAACATATACTCCAGCCACCAAACAGCTTGATGTGCTCTGGGCCTTCATTTCTTTTCTTCTCATAGTCAAACATTTTCACACACTGTTTCCTTTGTCTGGAATGCCTTCTTTCCCACTTTATCTAACACAATTTTATTTATTCTTCGACACTCAATCTAAATACTTCCTTTTCTCTGTGGATTTCTTTCTTTCTTTTTTTTTTTTGCGGTACCGGGGATTGAACCCAGGGGCGTTCTACCTCCGCGCTACACCCCCGGTCCTATTTTTTATACTTTATTTTGAAACCGGGTCTCACGAAGTTGCGGAGGGCCTCATTAAGTAGAGAGAGAGACAGACAGAGAGAGAGAGAGAGAGAGAGAGAGAGAGAGAGCTGAGGCTGGCCGTGAACCCAGATCCTCAGGACTCCGCCTCCCAAAGTACTGGGATTACAAGCGTGCGCCACCACGCCCGGCCTCTGTGGATTTCTTAATTTCTGAGTGTTTATATTTATTCTCTCCTCTGCACTTTCTTTGTATGTTCCTCATATACTATTATAGTGCATGTGTTATATTGAAATTATTTGTCTTTCTTACTCAACTCTGAGCTCCACAGTGGAAAGAACTATATTATTACATTTTGTATCATTCTCTCTCAAGCCTAGATTCAAACCTGGCACATGTCACATTTAATATATACTTGTTTGCTGACCAAAAATTGCACCTTTATCTAAACTTCAATATTACTCCAGGTTAATTTAATGGATATTAATAATGTTTAAAATTTAATGGATATTAATAATGTTTAAAATCATTCCTTATAATTAGATATTGTTTCTTACCTTTGAGATTGAGGCAGCACTCAATCTCTGAAGATCTGAGTTTAAGTTCTTTATCACTTTTTCTATAATTTTTTTTAAAAATGGGTTCTTGTTTTGCTTTATTTTTAATTTTTCTCTAACTTTATTAAAGTATAATTGACAAAATTATATTTCTATTTCTATGTACAATGTGACGTTTTGATATGCGTGTACATTGTGAAATGGTTAAGCCAAACTTATTACTTACCATGTAATGCTAATCAAGCTAGTTCCTTTCTCTGAATTTGTTTTTTTCAAATATCTGTTCCATAATATTAAGGGAATAAAATTGAGTAATAAGAAAATTTGGTAAATGAATGCTCTGCTAAAACACCACTGCCACTTGCAAAACTACTTCCTGCACAGTCACCTGATAGACCCTGAATCCAGGAGGATGACTCGCATTCCATTATTAGTTTGGTTTTATATCATTTTGTGGAGTCTTTTCTCCTTTCTCTTTACTTTGTTCTATGAGAAAAAGAAATTACACTCCTTATTTGCTAAGAGACATGTATTTTCCCTCCTTAGTTGGGTTTGTTGAATCAAGACCAAAAGATATAAAATCTGATGATTTTCTACTAAATATCTTATTACATGGCTACTTAGCATCCTTTTCTTCTTATCATTGTGTATATGAGAGTGAAGGTTTAAATGACAGTAAGAACTTCTTTGCACATTAGGGAAAAATGCTGCGTTTCATTTCTTAAGTGCCCGTGAGATATATTTCTTAAACCATTTAATGAGCTTCTAGCTAATATATGAGGCACACAAGAAATGAAAAATATGATTATCATAAAAATCTTATAAAAACTGGTATGTTGGAACATTCTAATATGAGAACAACACTGAAACTTATCAAGAAATGCCAAAAGCATATATTGATATTACCTTATGGATTAGATGTATTTAAATAGAAAACTTCGTAAAACAAATTGACATTCATGACTTTTAAAGTTTCTTCAGCCGGGCGTGGTGGCGCACGCTTGTAATCCCAGTACTTTGGGAAGCGAAGACCAGAGGATCCGGGTTCGCGGCCAGCCTCAGCGTGCATGCGCGTGCGCACGATCGATCGATTGATCGATCGATCTATCTCCTCTCTCTCTCTCTCTCTCTCTCTCTCTCTCTCTCTACCTAGTGAGGCCCTCCGCAACTTCATGAGACCCGGTTTCAAAAATAAAGCATAAAAAAAATAGGGCTGGGGGTGTAGCACGGAGGTAGGACGCCCCTGCGTTCAGTCCCTGGTACCACAAAAAAAAAAAAGTTTCTTCACATAGGAAAAATTATCAATGCTAACCTATTACAATTTTAAAGTTAATGTGCCTGCGATTCTTAGAATAAATCAGATCTACAGAAGTAAACCAATCCTATTAGAATACTCAAAATTCTGGTCCCTTGCTGCAATCTTTATAGGAAATATTTTATTGTTTATCTATTAAGCTCACTTTATGGTTTTGTCATTCTCAAATGAAATATGAGATCATCAAATACAAATGTGTATTCCTGAGGTTATAATGAAATAAAAATATATCTTAATTTATCAGGTAGAACTTAACCTTTTCAGTTAGTTTTAAAGTTCTATAGCACAAAAAGCTAACTACAGTCTATGACAAATTATTATATATTTTAAAATAACTAGAAGAGAAGTGTTTGAAGTTTCCCAACACATAGGAATGATAAATGATAAATGTTTGAGATAGAAATGCTAATCACCCTTATTTGATCATTACACATTTTTACATGTATTGAATTATCATACTGTACCTGTAAATATATACACATATTGTTTCAATCAAAAACAAAAATTAAAAAGTGATTCTTTCAAATATAGTTGTTTACAATATGCCATTGTATCTTATTCTTTGTAAATCAGGAGACCACTAAGCAATTCATTTCAGGATGTCCATCTTGATTTTACCCCACACCTATGAGTATTTCTTGGCTCCTCAGGAAATGCCAACATGTACTTTTCCAAACTTCCAGGGCTGTGCCCAGTGTAAATGCTTTCTTCTTTCCCCGAATTAAGTCACTATAACACAATGCAGGAGAGTAGGGGTTTGGAGCCCGACAGTCCTGCTTCAGTCACTTCTAAAGCAAAGACATTGGATGAGTTTTCATTTTTCTAGGTTGACATCCTTACAGAGTTGTCATGCAGACAAATGGGCCAATGTGCATAAAGCACTTTGCATGGTGCCAGGAATGTAGTGGCAAAAACCTAGCTGTGAGTTATGACTCTTGAGTTATTACTCTAACTAGAAAGTCTGATTGGGTTGTTCTGTATCAAGACCAAATTCAGGTGATGTTGGGCAGAGTATTTCTGGGTGAACATTTAATTCTATGTTCTTATTTCATAAGGAAACTTCTGCCTCTGACTTAGAATAGAATGAAATAACCCGAAATATAATGTTAATAAAAAAATTTGCCATCATTGACTAATCATTGAAAGTTAGAACTGGGAAGGTCTATATGAATTACATAGGGCAATCTCTCTTTGAAAATGAGGCATCTGAGACCTGGAGAGATTGTGAGTGTCAATGGTTATATAGAGAGGGGGTTGTAAAATAAGGGTTTCTACTTTGGCTCATTCTTGGATAGCAGCAAGACTTATAACTTTTATATTTAGCTTATTAACCCAGCAGATTTGTCTAATCTAATAAATAGAGGATATTGTGTTTTTCAAATGAGCTTGAAAATTTGAACTGTATCTGCTACAACACTAGAAATATTAAAGACCATAAGGGGTGAATATAGTTTTTTTTTTGGTTCTGGGAATTGAATCCAGGGACATTCGAGCTCAAAGCCACACCCCCAGTCCTATTTTATTTTTTATTTTGAAAAAGGGTCTTGCTAAATTGACGAGACTGGCTTCAAACTTGCAATCCTCCTGTTTCAGCCTCCCAAGTACTAGGATTACAGGCGCGTGCCACTGTGCCTGGCTAAATATAGTATTTTGCAGAATGAAAAACTACTGGTAATTTATTTTCATTTTCTAATGAAAAGAAGGAATATCAGATTGGATGCATTTATATGTAACCAGCTGACTTCGGTTCATTTCTATGGTATCCAGTTTAAGAACTCCCACTCTGTTCTCTGTGGACTTGTGGTGTCAGGAACGAAAGCTGGCATTCAAGTCAGAGCAGCTATGCAGTCGCTTCCTCCTCTCTAGCTTGGCTCAACTGTCCATAGAATCACTGGTCTACACTAACACTTGAGCTCTTTGATCACCACCTCAAAATATATTGACATTCAGAATGAGACTGTGGCTTAGAAATCCTACTCCAGATGGACTGGTCTTTCCTATCTTTGGTTGACTGGAAATACTGGATGGGGCAGAAAGGCTGAGTAGGCACATGGTGAATGGAATTTGTTTTCTTGGTGCAGGACTGTGCATGCTATCTCTTTTAGGAAATCTCACCAATGGCATGCACCTTGCATATATTGTTTATTCTATGGCTCCAAACCTTCTTTTCATTTTCTTCCCTGGGGATAGAATGTCCAGTTCCTAACTAACTAGGGTGGCTATTCAGTGTGTGTGTGTGTGGTATGTTCTTTAATTCTGAGCCTTTAGGTAAGATTAAGCAACAAATGTTTAAATGGATTTCCCCCAAATTCAAAATTTTTTATTTGTTTATTTTTGTGGTGCTGGGAATTTAACCCAGGGGCATTCTATCTCTAAGCCCTTTGTATTTTTTGTTTTGAAATGGTGTCTTGCTAAGTTGCTGAGAGCCTCACTATGTTGCTGAGGCTGTCCTCAAACCTGTGATTATCATATCTCAACCTCCCAAGTACTGGGATTACTTTCACCAGAGTTTAAACATGCCGATGTCTCATAGCATCTGTCCAGCTTGGTGGAGTGATATTTTTGTTGTATCCAAGCAGATTCTGAGGCATCTTCTTTACAGTTTTCAGTTTGATTTCTCTGCTATCATTTGGTTTAGCTATTTCTATTTATTATGCTTTAAAAGAGGAAAAATATCACTCTGAGCACAGAATTCAATAATAAAACTGTGAGATGTATTCTGGAGGAGCCACAGAAAGTCATCCAAAAGTAAAAATGACGAGTTGCAAAAAGGGAATTGCCAACTTGAATAAGTCTATTTTAAATAGGGATGAAGATATGTTTTAACCATTTTCATTATGAAATAAAATCTCATCACTTTAAAATTAGAAGGTACTTCAAATAATCTCAAAATCAATGAAAGAATTACTCACTTGAACCATGGGAATAGCAAATATCAGATGTGCAGAGAGAACGATGCCAGTTAGGGTTTTTTTTTATATATATAATGTTTGTTCCAGTAGGAACTACTTCTTTCCATTTTGATGAAGAGCTTCCAGTCTTTCCCTGGGCTTCTCCTATAGCAGGAATCCTGGGTCTGAAGTGAGATCAAGTTTTTAAGTTGTCACTAAGTGAACATCATTTAGTATTTTCCTTCCTCTAAAAGAGCTCCCCAGTAATTGCTCTCTAATAGCAGGCAAGCAGTGACAGGAAGAGGCACGATGAAGCTAATGAAAATTTAAAGTGGGCTCCATTTTCTGTTGGCTTGGGAAAGGCCTAGCTGCACAATGATACTTTCCACAGAGAATGATATGTCTCCTTAAATGACTAAAACAAAGAAAAGAGGAAAGTTAAGTCTTTTGGTTCCTCGAAACACAGCTTTCTCAAATTCATGATAATAGTTCCTGGAGCAATTTTGATTTTCTTTGATAAGTGGTAGCTTAAACTTGACAATTTCAAAGGTGAAAAATCAAAGACTGATATTCCTATATTAAATAGAACTGATCATATAGATGTTTGCTATATAGCCTATGAAACTTTCACTGAAGCCATCTGCTTTTAGGTGTTGAACTGGGCCTACATATTTATAAAATTGTCCTGGGAAGTTTTTTCCCTCCCTCCCTCCC
>PVJS01041492.1:0-17937 GCA_004027185.1 Glis glis
GATAGTCAAAACATGGTGTCAGTGAGACTTCTCCTCCTCCTGGTGAAGTTCCCTGTTGTATGAAAAACAGCTAAACATGTACTTGAAGACTCCCTATGGAATTATGTAACTCCATATCCATGCCAGGTGCTGATTTTTTTCTGATTTGCTATATAACTTGGACTGGAACTGTTCACTGTGCAGAAGTCTCTTCCTGTCTCTTCTCCTGTACTCAGCCTGGCACCACTGAGTAAAGGTGGAAGCCTCCTGTGTGTGTTCAGCCTCCACTGAACAAAAGCATGTTTCACACCTACCCCCAATGCCTCACTTCCAGTGCACATCTCCCCAGCCTTGGCATAGTCCACAGGATCCAGAACTCTCTAGTATGAAGCCTTCAGTCCAGGAGGTAAAGGTGGAGTGCTAGCCAGCATCCAGTGAGTGGCACTTGGCAGCCTGCCTTTTGCGGGCCTGGGCACCCCACAGGCATAGCCTGACATGGATGGGAGTCCCATGCAGGTTGAAAAGGCTGTGTGCTGGGAAAGGCCAGCATCTGGGGATGTGGGATGGGTTTTTGTTACTGCCCTCTGTGTTGAAGTGGATCTTGTACTCCAAGAAGCCACCCTTGCAGTGGAGCTCCAAGAGGAGCTGAAAGCAGAGAAGCAGCTGCACACTCATTAGAAAAGCTTGCTAGAGGAGGGGTTGCATGGGGCACAAGAGTCTCATTCACTCCAGACAGGGGAAGGAGGAGGATAGCCCTAACCTGTCTGCAATATCAGTGTTCAAGCAAAATGTGAAATCCCAATAGCCCCAGGCTCTAAAGGGAAACCCACTATAGAGAATGCTCTTACTGATGAACTACAATTAGTTATGGTGTGTGGGCAGATTTATTACTACAATTGATTCATCCCAATTGACAAAAGCTATGGTCCTGGTGGTCTCTGGCACAAGAAAATACTCACCAGCAAGAAGTATCTTTTGCTACACTGGGTGAAGGAAAAATTGCAATCAAAAGTTTTAGCAATGTAAGCATGAAGAGTATAGCTTCCATGATGGAAAAAAGATCTTAAGTTGTAAGAATGTGATCATAATGACTCGATGTCAAAGGAAAAATGTGGCAAACTCATATATTAATCTGTGATTATGATTGTGTATTTACAGATCTCTTTTCTTTTTTTTTTTTCTCCCTTTGGTGGTACTGGGAGTTGAACCCAGGGGCACTCTACCTCTGAGCTATACTGCCAGCCCTATTTTATTTTTTATTTTGAAATGGTCTCACTAAGTTGCTCAGGGCCTTGCTAAGTTGCTGAGGCTGGCCTCAAACCTGCAGTCCTCCTGTCTCCCAAGTACTGTGATTAAAGGCATGCACCACCATGCCCAGCTTGCAGATCTGTTCTCAGCAAATAAGAAAGATATTTGTTAATCTCCAAGTTCTTTGATATTTTACAACTCTAAAAAATATATAAAAGCCATGTAAAAATGTTGTTTGTTCTGCTAAATGAAGATGAAAGGTAAGAACCTGTCATATTGTTGTGCCCAGTCCAGGAGAAAGTTTGCTTTTCCCTGGAAGAATAATGTAGAAATTAGGAGACAAATAAGTTGACATATTTTAGTCTGGAGAGACATAATGTAGGTATAAGGAAAAACCACAAAAATAAAACTTATCCGGATTCAGTCTTTTTGGTCCTCTTGGATAATACTTTTAAATCTTCCAAAGGCTCACAAGAATAGTGTTTGCAGGTCTTATCAGCATCGAGAGGCTTCTTCCTGACTTCAGGGCCTTGATTCTATAAAGTATCAAGAGGTACAGGTTTAATTCTAGACATATGAGTCCAGAAATTGTGTCCCTGTAGTTTAACACCTGTCGGACACTCTGGGAGAACTAAGAAGGTTTGGGTAAAAATTAGCTCTCCAAATCTAAAAGTTAAAGCCATTGTAAATCTTTTGGCCTTAGGGATGCCATCAACCCCAGTTACAATACATGTCTCTTTAGAAAAAGGCCTAGGAGAGACAATCACAGCAGAGGATTGAGCCCCATATCTAAAAGAAAATTGACATCTTTACTTGCCATGTCAAGAGTCAACAGGCTTTTCTGTTGTCCAGCTGGTTAGAGGGCTAATCAGAGGGGGCCATGCTGAGCCTCAGGCATCCTTAGTCTTTGAGGGCAGCCATGATGGGAGCAGATGACCTCACTTCCTTTCAGAGGCAAGGGCAATTACGCTTCCAATGTTTTCCTTCTTTATAGAGGGGGCACATTCCAGGTGCAGATGGACTCCACTTTGGGGAAGTCCTTGACCCAATGTCCAGGATCTTTGCAATAATGGCAGGTGCCAAGCCTCAAATTTCATTTCCTCTCTCTGGAAGGAGCCTTTGGGCATCTCTGAGGGGACAGGGACTTATTACCCAATGCCAGGGTAGTTAAGTGGGCTTATTCTTATGCCCAAATTTGTCTCTTCTGGTTCCTAACTTCATCTACCTTGTCTCTGTTGTTGAAAACCCCAAAGGCCAAATTTAAAAGTTGATTAATGGTAGTCTGAGGTCCCATTTCCTGCTTTTGGATCTGGGGCTGATTGGCTAATAAAATGAGTCCCCAATAATATCTGCCCCTCACATGAGTCTGGGTCAATAAGAGTATATCTCTGGAGGATCTTAGTTAAGCACCCCGGAAACATTGCAGGATTTTTTTTTTTTTTTGCGGTACCGGGGATTGAATCCAGGGGCGTTCTACCTCCGCACTACGCCCCCGGCCCTATTTTTTATACTTTATTTTGAAACTGAGTCTCACAAAGTTGCAGAGGGCCTCACTAACTAGAGAGAGAGAGAGAGAGAGAGAGAGAGCTGAGGCTGGCTGTGAACCCAGGTCCTCCTGTCTCCGCCTCCCAAAGTACTGGGATTATGTATCGGTCAGGGTTCACCAGATCAACAGAATTCACAGAATATATATATAAAAAGGATTTATTAGATCAGCTCACAATGCAGTCCCGAGTCTCAACAGCACGCGAAGAATCAGAGGAATCAGCAGCCGGTCAGGCGGTCCAAGAGCTGGAGCCCTAGGATTGAAGCAACCACCAATTCAGTCCAGTCCAAAATGTGAAGACCAGGAAGCTCCTCCGAGAAACGACGGCGAAACTTCAGTTCAAAGTCCAGTCCAAGATGTGAAGACAAGGAAGCTCCTCGGAGAAACGATGGCAAAGCTTCAGTTCGAAGGCTGGAGGCTGAGGATCCAGACGAGAGCAGAAGATCAAGAAGCTCCTCAAGGAAACGGCAAAATTGCAGACTGACGATCTCAAACGAGAGCAGATGCGTTCTCTTCAGGAAGAGTAGCGGCTGCTTCTACGCGGCTTTCTCCTTCTTTTATCCAAGTCCTGCACCTATCAGAACTCTACTACCCACATTCAGGGCAGGACTTCCAGTTCAATCCACTGTTACACAACCAAAGTCATATGATCTGGGGTGAGTCAAGTTGACAAACCAGACCAACTATCACAGATTACAAGTGTGCGCCACCATGCCCGGCCATTGCAGGGTTTTCATTCATTTCTTGTGTTATCTCTCTGATCTTATCATAATTAACTGACTTATTCATACACCTCTTCATTCCTTCAATTAAACATACGACCATATGATTCCATTTGTTAAGGTCCTCACTCTCATTTTGATAATTCCAGTTAAGAATTTTGACCAGGGATAGCTTCTTTCTTGTAGGCTGCCTTTGGTCTTGAACATAGATTTTATTACCATATGTCTTTGCTGCTTCCTGTATACAAGTCTTTGAGTGCAGCAAGTGGAAAGGATTAATCATGAAGGATTACATGATCCACATTAGATCAAACATAATAGCCAAGTTTTGGTTTTTTTTTTTGTTTTTTTTAACAGGTTCCATTCATTTTATTTTTGTAGTATAAAAACCCTATGTTGTAGCCACAGCTGGAGCCTGGGTCCTCTGCACAGAGACTCTGGTGTGGGTTTTTACAAGATGGTCTGTGAACTCCTGATAGGGAGATTTGGTAAACACAGTCTCTTTCCAGAGGTCAGGGGTCAGGTAGCTGTAGGTCTTTGAGATGAATAGCCAAGTTTTGAAACCCACTTATAAATTTGTCAGGCTCCTCTGAAAATTGACCCAATTTTTCTTTACACTGGACTAGCTCAGTCATAAAAAAGGTTCCCACTTAAATTTGACTTTACGTATATATACATATATAATTACCCATTTTTTTAACCAGAGTGACATGATTTGGAATGTCAAGTATTTTATCACCTCTAATTATCTTTGCTTAAAATGATCATAATACAATTTAGGAGTACACAAATATAATATACAAATATAAACCTTAAAAATATTACTATTAACAATTTTTTTATTAAAGGACATCAGATTATTAAAGTGTTTTGCATTTCAGAAGATACTTAGGAAACATGAATATATTTAACTTATAAAGGAGCCAGTAATAATTAACACTATAGTTACATAGAAGTTAACATATTAACTTAACCTTAACATAACCTTTACTTAACCTTAGTGTAACATATATTAACCATTGGAGTGAAATTCAGAATTTGTGGTTTAGTAACATAACTGTAATTACAAGTCTATGTAGGGTAACAGCATAGAAAATAAATCAAAGAATAGCTCTAGACTTTTTATAAACTTAGAGAACATCATTAATAATCAGAAATAAGCTTATTACCTGATAGATGGTTGCATCTCTCTTATACAATAATGAGACAGTCAAGGCAAACCAATGTAAACCAGGTCTTAATGATGGATTTTGAATGGTACTAAACATAGATGACAGAAGTTTAGTAACTTAAGGTACAAATACAAAGCACATTGCATAAAGAAATCACTTAAAACCCATCAGCTAGCTTGCATGTATATAAAACCCATACATCTTTAACTTTATAAGCTTTTTATAAAACATTTAGATGAATGTAGATACACAGCATATTTAGCTCTCAGATATATATTCTTTTATGGTCACAGATATATAGGGTGTCAGATATAGTAATCCAAAGTTAAAAACCTTGATTCTTCTAATATGTAGTTTGTTATGCAATCAAAGACAGTAAACACAGGAGATTATTTTGCTAAACCTCAACCTTTAAGCTGGTTCTTAGTAAACATTAAGGGTACAAAAAAAAAACCCCCAGAAGATTTATATCCTTGGCATGGGGGCATCTGGGTAAAGTCCATTTTTTATATAAAATCTTTTTTATATAAATCCATTTTTCTTATAATATCTCCTCATACCTACGAATATTTCCTATTATTTATTGGGCTTTTTTCTCTTAGCAATTTTTAACTTACACTCAAAACAATTTTTATAAAAACCTTTAATTTAGGTAAATTACTTTTTAGGTAAGATAAAACACTTAACACTTAGATAAAAACATTTAAAATGTTTTAATAGTTGTTTATCAAAACAAATCCTTAAGAATTCTTAAACCTTATATATGTATAGAATTACTATCAATCAGAACTTTAACTCTTAGTAACTTATGTTAACTTATGTTTAGTTAACATCCTAAAGAATGCAATCTTGAACAGCTCCTTACATATATAAAACACATTTAATAGACTCAAATATATTGTCTTTTGATGATGTTAAGCCAAGATTACTTTATATTTAGCAATTGATGTTTAGCTTTAACTTACTTATACACAATCTATATTTATTTTTAAAGATAAGGCACTTATAAAAACTTACTTACATTTACCTAATTTACCCACTTTAATAGCCATAGTCAGCACTTTAACTCATTATTTTCACAAATAAAAATCATAAAAAATGATGACCATTGCAATTTAAACATCAAATAGGAACAGACAATATAATTCTAATTGGCTAGCCTGAAAAAAATCTGTTAATCCTTTTCATAACATCTTACTTTTATTTTACCAACATGTTTAAACTTATTTAAGACTTAAGTCATGTGAACTAAAAAGTATTTGGATCCATTTTTTTTAACTTATCAGTGCTCTTCTATATAAGTCAATTTTTGGTACCATGTAGACAATAGACAGAAACACTTATGGATACAAACATTCACAAGATAGACATCAAACACATATCTTATAGCTTTAATTTTCCAGGCATTGAATCTCCATACATAGCTAAACATAAAGCCAAATGTATAGTTCGCAATGTTAATCAGTTAATCATGGTAATGTCTACATTACCATGTAGACAATAGACAGAAACACTTATGGATACAAACATACACAAGATAGACATCAAACACATATCTTGTAGCTTTAATTTTCCAGGCATTGAATCTCCATACATAGCTAAACATAAAGCCAGATGTATAGTTCCCAAAATCAAAATACAACCCATTAAAGATGTCTGTCATATCTCACATCTGACACAATGAGTAATAGATTATTGAGGATACAAACATGGAAGCTCACACAGCAGGGGCTGCCACTCATTGTGACACTGAAAAAAAGAGTTGAGGTAGCCACTGTCACCATGAGGTAGATACTGCAGCAAACAACCTTTCCCACTTACAGAACAGGCCTCCATTCTCTGATTAACATTAGGGCTAAGCCAAGTAACAAAATACTAGTTTCCTCCTATTTTCTAAATCTTTTGCCTTTTACTTAGTTAATATGCACTTAAAGGATAAGTTCTCAGTGATAGATGTTGAATAACCCATGATCATGTAATTTTTGTACACTTTCTGAAAAGAGAAAAAGAAAAAACACAAAACTAGGGTTTTAAAACAAATAAATGAGACAAAACAAAAGACTGTCTGAATCAGATTAGCATCTGTCCTTACCCAGCTGTCAATCTCCCTGCCATGGAGACATGCAGCTAAACCTGAATGAACAACACAGGCACATTCCTTCTGCCTTGGAAACCCAATGTGCAGCTAATTTGAATGAACAACACCAACCCATTCTTTCTGCATTGGAAACCAATGTGCAGTTTCAGCTCAACGTGAATGAACAATACCAGTTCATTCCTTCTGCCTTGACAGGGTGCTAAGATTCTACCAGAAACTCTCTTCTGCAACATGAACCTTACCTAATGTGAAGTTTTCCTTTTTAGGGTGTCTCTTTATCCCCTACTGCAAAGACAAACAAAACAAAACAAAACAAAAAGTTTCTTAAGAACAGAATATCCCTGATATTTCATCCCCATTAATTTATAACCTCATACATGCAAACACACAAACAAACAATCTAAGAAAGAATAGGCAACACTTGCAAAAGGTTTCTTTGAGGACTTGAGGACATTTCCTAGATAAAACAAAATTAGATGTTAACAAGAGATTTACTTATACCTGGTGTCCCCCCCCCCTTAGCTAGGAAGAAAGAATGCCTCTTTCTTTGGCAAGGTTTCTCTGTAAAACAAAGAACATCTTAAGAAACAGTTTCTATCCCCAGTAGGTGGCATTGTTCCCTTTTAATTAAACAGTATAAGCAAGGTAGGGTTTTCCAAAGACAAAAAAAATTTAAACATTTTTTTACTATACCCACTTAAGAGACAAAATCAGATTCACTTGTTCCTTTTTAAATATTAAGTACAAATACAGGAGGAAAGAAATCAACATGTTTCAGTTAAGGCAAAATCCCAAAAGTGCTCACGTGGTGGATCGCTTAGCATGAGACAAGAAGCACTCATTTTTTATAAAGACAGTTTAAAGTTCACATTTTTCTTTAATTTGTACAGAAAGCTTTAGAGCAAGTTTTTTTCTCTTCCCTGATAAAACCAGCTTCTAACTGATCAAAAACTTCCCCACAAAAATAAAAGAGCAGCAATAAGTCCAGTAGCTGCACATATTACCAATTTCCATGAAAAACCACAAGGATTAGTGCCTGGTCTCATATCTTTAGGCAATGTCGACACAACCCTGTGAACTTCCTCCAGTACCAGCCCCAGGTACAGCTGGGTGGCTGCTGGGGCCACTCCATGGCACTGGGCAGCCTCAGTCCCACCGCTGCCCACCCTATCCTGGCCTGGCCATGCCAAAACAGGCAGCTCACACATGGTGTTTGGTCAGAACTTGAACCCACACGTTACAGGGCCGAGCACTGCAGACCAGTGGTGGGGAGCGGCAGGCACCACTTGGGACCAGGCTGCATGGCGGGGGCCGCTACCCACTACTTTCACACTCCTGGCTGCTAAAGAATGCCAAGATCCAAATCCTAAAAAGGGTGAGCCTCTAGCCGGGCGTGGTGGTGTACACTTATAATCCCAGTACTTGGGAGGCTGAGACAGGAGGATCACAGGTTCAGGTCCAGCCTCTGTTACTTAGTGAGGCCCTCTGCAACTTAGTGAGACCCTGTCTCAAAAATAAAGAATAAAAAATAGGGTTGGGGGTATAGCTCAGAGGTAGAATGCCCCTGGGTTCAATCCACAGTACCTCAAAAGAAAAAAAAAGGCTGAGCCCCTGTCTTTAGTGCCTTTAAGCACTCATCTTCTAAGGGAGAATGGCTTTGACCAGGAAAGGAGAGAGTGAGAAAGGGACAGGAAGGGAGAGAAAGTAATCTCTTCCCATAAGTCCTTTAGCTAGATATTTGGGTTTTAGCTACCAGGGCTCTCACTTGTTCACTCTCATGGGCAGGCACTTGACTGGGGGGTGGTGGTGACTGCCCATGCCAAAATCTCCCATGGCCCGCAGTGATGGCAGCTGGAGCCACCACCTCCCCCCTTTCCTGCCTGGGAAGAAGGTGGCCAGGTCACCACCAGGAGCAGATGGGCAACCCACTTTGCCATGGGGGAAAAGAGACCTGCTTCACTAACCCACATACATCCTCCAAGCTCCCCTGGCAATTCCCGCAATCCGTACGCACAAATAGGACATTTAGAAACAGAGATGAGAAAAATCCAAAGATTTTTAGAGGACTTATGAATGCCAATTTCTCTGAAGCCACATGTTGGGCGCCGATGATTATGTCATGGGAAGACATGATGATTCCTTGTGGGTTCTTGGCTTCTGTAGCGAAAAGAATTTCAACACACACCAGTCAGAGAAAAAGGTTTAATTCAAGAAAGGTGGGATACACGTTCAGGTGAGATGCGGGTATCTCAAGGGTCTGTGAGAGCCACAGCAGAGCATGGCAGAGAGGGACTCAGAGAGGCATGAGAGACAAAGAGCTCTTGGACCTAAATCTATCCTTTTCTTATAGGGCCCACAAGAGAGGGTGGTGGCCAGGTGCCCATGGTGGGAAATGGGGTACCATGGGATAGCAGCCTCCTGTCTTTGAAGTGCTAGGCTGCAAAAGGTGTAAATTTCTTGAGATAGAATTCCCAGGAAGCTGGAGACACAGAGTCGGGGAAGGTGGGTTGCAGGGCAATCCTCTGGGACCTTTTTTCCTAAGAAATCGAGGCTTTGACAAAAGGTGAGACTTTTCTCTGGGGTCTAATCACCTCAGGAATTTCAGATATGGAGCTAGCCCATTGATTTTAAAACTATGGGCCTTGCTTTTGCTTGAGAGAAAACAGGCTCTGTTAAACTGAAACTAAAGATTATGAAGATTTTTTAATTTTCCTATCCTTCCCCATTTGTCTCCTTTCTACCTAAAAATTTTATCTCTTCTATTCTACCTGATCAGAATAACAGGAGACCTGCCCTCGGGTTCCACATGTGGATGTCAGAAGGGCTTAGTACACAGTCCTGCATATTGACCGGTTGACATTGTTCTCATTGCTACTATCTCTCATCAACCCCAATGACTGTCTCTCAGCTGCTTGTCACTCAGCTGTGCCTGCCAGGTGACCCACATTGGCACTAGGGCAGTCCAGTGTATCAACATCCTTGCAAGCTAAATTTCCCTCTGACACTACGAATACCTCCCACCCCTCGGTGCCCAGAGAACCCTGCTCCAAAATGCACAAATATTACTAAAAATAACTAAAAGGGCTTTCTGAGGTCCATTTCTCTCTGGCACATGCTCTGTTGTAGTTTTTCTGAGGACAACATTGTGGCCAGAATCTACAAAGTAGTTCTCAATGTTCCCTGCAAGAACCTGGATTGTTTTGTGGTGGTGGTGGTGGTGGTGGTGGTGGTGCTGGGGATATAACCCAAGATCATTCTACCTCTGAGCTACACATCCAGCCTTTTATTATTTTCAAACAGGGTCTGGCTAAGTTGCACAGGTACTTATTAAATTGCTGAGGCTGGCCTCAAACCTGCAATCCTTCTGTCTCAGCCTCCTAAGTACTAAGATCTCAGACATGCACCAGAAGGAACCTGGATTTATATGAGGAACAAAGACAGGGTCCTGACCACAGCTGAAGGCCCCCAGGTGGAGCCCTCAGTATGAATGCACGGAGGATGGCTCCCATATTTTGGGCCAGCCACTTCTCTCCTCAAAGGGCATGCTATTCAGCCTGTGCAGCTCTTCCTGCTTATGCACCTGTGGGATCGATCTAAAACTAATCTGCAAAGAAGAGAGTTCTCCAAAGACACACAGGTACCCTGATTCTGAAATACATGGCGGAAGTGACATCCATGAAACCCTCATCCAGACATGGAGACACATCAATCCTTCTGCTTACACCTGGGGACAGACCATTTGCTCATCATACTGTCTGTCAGTCCTCTCACACTGGGGTCAACTCAGGACATAATATCAACTACCCATGGGCTTTTTGTTGCTCAAGGACATGGCCCTTGAATTCACGTTCACTTGGAGCCTCAGAAAACGACCTTATTTGGAAACAGGGCCTATGGGGATTTGGTCAAGGCATGGACCTAGGGATCATCCTGGGTTAGGGTGGGCTTTAACTGCAATGACGGTGTCCCCATCAGCAAGGGGGAGAACACATGGAGAAAAGAAGGCCCCGTGAAGATGGAGGCAGAATTGGAGAGAGGCAGCCACTAGAAAGAGGTGAAGGATTCTCCCTCTGGGTCTTCATCAACAGTGTGGCTCTGTGCATGTCTTGTTGTCAGACTTGTAGACTGCACGGCTACTAGAAAGTACATTACTGGGGTTTTTGTTTGTTTGTTTAGTTGGTTGGTTGGTATTTGGCACTGGGGATTGAACCTAGGGGCATTCTACTAAGCTAAATCCCCCATTCCTATTTTACTTTTCATTTTGATACAGGGACTTGCTCAATTGCCAAAGGTCTCACTATGTTGCTGACACTGGCTTTGAACCTGTGACCCTCTTCTCTCAGCCTCCCAGGTATTGGGATTACAGGTGTGTGCCACCATGCTCAGCTAAGTTTCTCTGGTTTTATGCCATTGGATTGCAGTAATTTGCAATGGCAACCACAGGGATCTACAACAGGCATACACAATGGCACACAAGACGGGCGTTAGCCTACTTAAGTGATGCATAAGTACACCCTCGCATGATGATACTCTTGTACTTCTGCCTTAGAATGCTCTCCTCCATCTGAGCATGAGGAACACTCCCCACTCCAGAATAGACCCTGGAGTCCCCAACTAGTGTGTGAAGGGGGCAGCTGTGGGCAGTAGGTGACCTCAGTGGGTGAACAGGAGCCAGCTTGCTAGAGGTGTAGAAGCCCCACTCCACCATTATCCCTCTCTCCTCACCTGTCCCCAGTCAGGGAGTCCCTCTGCTCCAGTGTTCTCTGCTCTTCATATCTGCAGTCTCAGGCACCTTAGCAATTGCCAGTTCTTCCTGGAAAATGGCCTGGGAAACAGGGTGCATTTACCTTCCTTGCAGGTCTCTGGGGATGTCCTGCAGCCCAGCCTGGGTGGCCATGGTATGAGGGTTAACAGGTTGATCTCTGCAGCTATCTTTCCCAGGACAAGGTCCCAGAGGCCTCGCCACTGAGCCTGTCTGGGAGTGAGGGAAGCACAGTCCAAAGAACTGGAATGTGTCTTCCCTGGCCTCTGTCATCTATCTACCAACATACCTATCTACCTATCTTTCTATCCAACCTCCTATTTTGTGAGTCTGTGTGTGTGTGTGTGTGTGTGTGTGTGTGTGTGTGTGTGTGTGTAGGACTGGGGATGTAACCCAGGGGCATTCTACCTCTGAGGTACAACCTCAGCCCTATGTTGGTTTTTATTTTGAAACCAACCTCAATAACTTGTGGAGGGCCTAAGTTGCTGAGAATGAACAAACACCTGTGACTCTCCTGTCTCAGCCTCCCAAGTACTGGGATTATAAGCATGTGCCACCATGGGTGACGTTTTATATTTTTTATTTTTATTTTCAAACGTGTCTAAGTTATCAAACACTGCCCTCCAACCTGCGACCCACCTATCTCAGATTCCCAAGTGCTGGAATCACAGCTGTGGGCCACAACACCAGGCTTGAAGGAGATGTTTTCAGCAAAATAGAATAGGACCTCACATGGTGTGAGGAGGGAGGAAGGAAAAGGGGACAGGTATGTGCAGGGAAATACATGAAGATATGTGTGCATGTTTGTTTGTGTCAGTTTGAATCTCATGATGGCACATAATTAGATTACACCAATAAAAGTGTTAAAAATAGGCATTTGAGGGGTACGGCAGTCACACATGATGATAATAAAACAGGATGACAGCCTGAAGAAGGCATTCGCTATATTGAAAGACTAATATCTAGAATCTACAACAACCATCCACAAACCAGCAAAGAAAAAGACCACAATCAGCTCAGAAAGCAGACAAAGGATAACCAAAGGTGATTCAAAGAAGAGGACACCAGAGTGTAATGGTAGAGTAAGATAAGCTGAAGCTCATTAGCACATAGAGACAGGCAACTCAATGCAATATAAGAACATTGTCCTGGTGATGCTGACCAGACCCACTGATTTCAGCAATGAGTCCTGTGATCTAATAAAAACTAAATACAATAGTGTCCCTTTACTGTGGGTGGAAGGTCAATTACAATCCACCCATGTGTACTTCAAACAGCACATAACCCAAACCCCATATATATGTTAAGGTTCACAGCCCTTCTATGCAGTCATCTTCTTAGATATGATGATCTTCGATTAAGAAACTCACACATAGGTTAGGAGAGGGCTGATGGCCACTCTGTCTTTATTAGGAATATAGCAACGTATATGGCAAATAGAACAAAGAGGTTTTAATGTGTTAATACAAAAGTAACTTCATGGGGAGAATTCGGAGGAAGAGGAACAAGATAAGTTCCACACAATAATCTATAAAGACATTACAACCACAGGCTTCTGTTAGGCAGAACTCCAAGTCACCTGGGCAGGACTCCAAGTTATGCTTAGTCCTGCCTTCGGGATTCTTAGCTACACTCAGGGCCAGCCCTTTCTTCTCAGAGTTTGGCAACTAGCCTGTCAGAAAACACATTATGAGTCCAGTTCCTTACATATCCCCCCCCTTTTTTTTATCAAGTACTGAGTACTGGAACATATTCAACGGTGCATCTGCCAAAAGACCCATCATAATTAGAGTTTGATGTTGTTCCTCAACTTGCTGGCATAAACGTCTATAGCACAGATAATCCCTATATACAGGAGGAATAATAAACAACCTACTCCAGCAATAATGAAAATTCCAATATTAAGGTATACTGAGAGAACTCTGTATGAATACACTGCATCTGATTGTCTAAATGAATTTGTAAACACCCAATGTTGTTATTAAGGAATGTATTGAAGACTCTAAACGAATGTATTTTTGCCCATTGCCAATTATCATAGGAATTATTAAGTGGGAGAGCAGTAATACAATGTAGAGTAAATTTCCATTCACATCTCAACTGTAACTGTGCAGCCATAGCAGCTTGTTGTTCTCCTAACCATTCTACAGTTGCTTCCAGGGCTTATAGTCTAACTGTAATTCCTCTTGATTTCCACTTGCATTTCTAAATCATTAGTGACATTTGTGAGAAAACTTTAAACTGCTTCAGCTCTATGGATCCTATCAACCAAAGAAATGGTTGTTACAGCAGCTGTAGCTATAATAACTGCTCAGACAATAAAGGCTTTAAGAGTAGCTAGAAACCATTGAGGTCCAAATTGTTTTAAAAATTCTAAGAGACTGTATAAACTATGCTTTTCAACCCAAGTGCCATTGAGCTGTACAGGGAGCCAAATTGCAGCTCTTCTCTCCAGCACTGGAAGAAATGATATATTATTGTTAGTTACATTTCAACATGTCAACCAATGAGGAAGGGACATAGTGTTATACAAATAAGATGTTTCAATATTTGGGGGTTTGCTCCTCCATAACAATACATATGGATGAGTAGTACAAATCATAACAGAATTAGTAACATTATTGGACAGTGATAAAGAGTAATTTCTAGAAGCGTTACTAGAATAACCATAAGAAAGCTTTTGCTCCAAAAAAGAAGACTCAACCTCCACCATTGTGGATGTGGGCTACTTATATATCCTTCTGAGTCCTTCAGTTGTAAAACTGGTCCTGAGACTCCATGTTTGATCCAAGTAATAGATGGGGGAGGGGTCAATTCATACAAGTGAAGACTAATATAGATGAACACTAATATAAATTGAAGACTAATATACAGATAGACGAATATATAGGGAAGACTAATAAAATTGAAGACTGATATAGATATGCACTCATTTGGGTCAAACTTGTGCAAGTTTCCAATCCTTTATTAGCATATTGGATCATCAGTGACAGTTTGTGGTTGGGACAGTGCAAAAAAAGTGTCAGGAACTTCCCAGGAGGGGTCCAGTGGAAAGCACTGTTATAGGTATAGAAGAGTTTGCTCTTGGTGGTTTTGTTGGCAGTACTGGGAGTTGTACCCAGGGGTGCTCTACTTTTGATGCCAGCCCCATTTCATTTTTTATTTTGAAATGGCGTCACTAAGTTGCTGAGGGTCTTGCGACATTTCTGAGGCTGGCCTCCAACCTGCAATCCTCCTGTCTCTCAAGTACTGTGATTAGAGGAGTGTACCACCATGCCCAGCTTGCAGATCTCCTCTCAGCAAATGAAAAAAGACATTTGTTATTCTACAAGTTCTTTGATATTTTAAAACTCTCAAACTATATAAAAGCAATGTAAAAGTTTGTTCTGCTAAACAAAGATAAAAGGAAAATGAAGGGAGATATGTTTTCATTAATATGTGCAACCTAGGGAGTAAAGGGGACACAAAAGGGACTCCAATGACAACACAGAACCCACAGTGTTGCAAGGGAAGGTGTACAAGGGAAGGGGAAGGGCAAGAAAGAAGTGAATCTATGGAATTACTATCATAAACAATGTGTACATATGAGATTATACCAACATCATTCTCAGTGCTACATGTAGGGGGGAGGGACACCAAGAGTGTGTGCATGTATGTTAACAACAAAGTGATACTCATTGTGATGTGAGACTACAATGCACCAATATAAACATTTAAAAAAACAAAGAGAAAAGATAAGAACCTGCCATGTGAACTCACTATGAAAATCCCAGCAATTAATAACAACTCATTTTTCAATGGCTCATTAACCACAATTATAAGAACCACATAAAAATTCAGTCTACTGAAATATTACAAACAGATTTCAATTTACCAAGGATCAACAAGTTATAATTGAAAGAGGAAAAAATTTATGACCTGATTTGATTTTAAAAGAACCTACCTATTAAACTCATACACTATTTCTTAAACAAAACTTAAAAATTATATCACTTCATCATTTAAGTGTCGAAATTAGCAATGCGGCCCAGCGATTTACTTTAAGAATGAGCCACTGATACACATAATATATTCAGAAGTTTTGGATCATTCCCTTCACATTGTGTGTTTTCTGGAGTATGCCACACAAGTTGTTGGCATTGAACTCTTCAAATTACTTGTCCTTAGAGTATTCCATTCCATGGGGAATTTTCACAGCACTTGGAGACTATTTGTGACAACTGACAACTTTCTTGTACTTTTCACATTTTTAAGGTTTTAATCTAGTGTTCATCTTTAATGTGAACCAACAGAAGACTTTTGCACATCTCTTTTAGTCAAGGTTTCTCCCCATACTGTATTCTTCCATATCTGTGAATTGATCCAAGATAGCTAGGGGCATTCCCCAAGCTTTACTTTGATAGGCACACTCTCCACTATGTATTCTTCTGTGATAGTGAAGCCTTCCCACAGTATATACTTGGGGTTACTCTCCTGTGTGTGTTTTTTCATGTCTATACAAGGAACTGGATATTCTGAAGGCTTTCCCACATTGCTTACATACATAGGGCTTCTCACCAGTGTGAATTCGCTCATGCATCTGAAGGTAACTGGAAAAAATAAAGGCTTTCCCACATTGCTTACATACATAGGATGTCTCAGTAGAGTGAATTCGCTCATGCATCTGAAGGTAACTGGAAGATCTAAAGGCTTTCCCACATTGCTTACATATATAGGGCTTCTCACCAGAGTGAATTTGCTCATGCATCTGAAGGCGAATAGAAGAAATAAAGCCTTTCCCACATTGTTTACATACATAAGGCTTCTCATCAGAGTGAATTTGCTCATGCTTCTGTAGGTAACTGGAAGAACTAAAGGCTTTCCCACATTGCTTACATACATAGGGCTTCTCACCAGTGTGAATTCGCTCATGGATCTGAATGTAACCAGAAGAACTAAATGCTTTCCCACATTGCTTACATACATAGGGTTTCTGACCAGAGTGAATTCGCTCATGCATCCGAAGGTAACTGGAAGAACTAAAGGCTTTCCCACATTGCTTACATACATAGGGCTTCTCACCAGTGTGAATTTGCTCATGGATCTGAATGTTACGGGAGGAACTAAAGCCTTTCCCACATTGCTTACATACATAGGGTTTCTCTCCAGTGTGAATTCGCTCATGTATATGAAGGTAACCAGAAGAACTAAAGGCTTTCCCACATTGCTTACATACATAGGGTTTTTCACCAGTGTGACTCCTTTTATGTATTCTGAGCAAATTGGGATTATAGTAGGCCTTCCCACATTGTTTACACACATAAGGTTTCTCTCCAGTGTGGGTTCTTTCATGTATCTGAAAGTAACTGGAAGAACTAAAGCCTCTCCCACATTGCTTACATATGTAGGGTTTCTCACCAGTGTGAATTCGCTCATGTATCTGAAGGTGACTGGAAGAATTAAAAGCTTTCCCACATTGCTTACATACAAAGGGCTTCTCTCCAGTGTGACTCCTTTCATGTTTTCTGAGAGAATTAGGATCATGGTAGGCTTTCCCACATTGTTTGCATACATAAGGTTTCTCTCCAGTGTGAAATCTCTCATGTACCTGAATGTAACTGGAACAACTAAAGGCTTTCCCACACTGCTTACATACATAGGGTTTCTCTCCACTGTGAGTTCTGTTATGTCTTAGAAAGGAACGGTAAATTGCAAAGGCTTTCCCACATTGCTTACATACATATGCTTTCTGTGCAGTGTGACTATTTTCATGTTGTCTTAAGGAACTGGAAGAACAAAAGGCTTTCCCACATTGCTTGCATACATAGGGTTTCTCTCCACTGTGAGTTTGCTCATGTCTTTGAACATTATTCAAAGAAAAGAAGGTTTTTCCACATTGCTTACATCTATAAACTATCTCTCCACTGTGAATTCTTTCATGTTTTCTAATGGAACTAGAAAAAGTAAAGGCTTTCCCACATTGCTTACATACATAGGGCTTCTCTCCAGTGTGAATTCTTTCATGTTGTCTAATGGAACTGGAAAATGTAAAGGCTTTCCCACATTGCTTACATACATAGGGTTTCTCTCCAGTGTGATTCCTTTCATGTCTTCTGAGAGAATTAAGACCATAGTAGGATTTCCCACATTGTTTACATACATAAGATTTCTCTCCAGTGTGAATTCGCTCATGTATCTGAAGGTAACTGGAAGAACTAAAGCCTTTTCCACATTGCTTACATACATAGGGTTTCTCTCCAGTGTGAATTCGCTCATGTATCTGAAGGTGACTGGAAGAATTAAAAGCTTTCCCACATTGCTTACATACAAAGGGCTTCTCTCCAGTGTGACTCCTTTCATGTTTTCTGAGAGATTTAGGATTATGGTAGGCTTTCCCACATTGTTTACATACATAAGGTTTCTCTCCAGTG